>SRMA01026508.1:0-113105 GCA_007224835.1 Danionella cerebrum | reverse complement strand
GCAGACTGACTGATTATGAGTTTGGAAACACCTGTGATGTCAATTAAAGGACACACCTGAGTTAATCATGTCACTCTGGTCAAATAGTTTTCAATCTGTTAAAGAGGTACCATCATTTTTGTCCAGGCCTGTTTCATTAGTTTGTTTTTATAAATAATTATGTTAATCAACAATTCAAAAATTTTGATTGTTTAATTTTCACACAAAACACTGTAAAGTTCCATTCATATCAAACTTGGGGGTTGCAATAATATTAAACCTGGATATTAAGGTGGGGGCCACAAATTATCGTCACGAGTTTGAGACCCCTTCTTTAACCAAACACCAAAGCAACCCCAGACCATCACATTACCCTCACCTTGCTCGGCACATGGTGTCGAAAATCTTCAGTTTCTTTTTAATTTCTCGCATGTTATAGCCTTCATTTCTAAGAACAAGAAAAACTAGACTCGAATTGTCACTTACCACATTAACATTGTATAGTATTTTTCTGATTAGTTTAAAGCAGGGGTGTCAAACTCAGTTCCAGGAGAACCACAGCCCGACACAGTTTAGCTCCAACCTCAACTACACATACCTGATGCAGCTCTTTAGGTTCCTCAGGCTGTTTGTAAGCTTCAGGTCTGGGTCCTCCGAGCAGGGTTGGAAATAAACTCTGCAGGGCTCCAGCCTCCAGGAACTGAGTTAGACACCCCTGGTCCAAAGTTACCTTGAAATATAGAACTTAATCAGATGCTCATGTGGAAAGTCTTGTCAGTGGGTGAGAACAAGACATTTATTTTATGAAAGTATTACATGTGAGCAACACCACTACTTCATTTTCAAAAGCAACAACACATTCATAAACACAAGGTGATGGTGCAGAGACGCTGCTGCAGTTTCTGATCAATGAGCCAGTCCTTCTCCCAAGCAGCAAACGTGAAAATTCATGGTAGTCTTAAGTAGAAGTAGTGAAATGTTTTATTCCAGAGCCAATTCCTACAATAATAAATGTACAATTAAAACAAAGATCAGTAGAGAAACAAGAGAGCCCTTTGAGGTATTACACGAAACGATCCTTTAGACACATAATGAGGCAGCTCCATGTCTGAAAGGCTGTCTGTGAGGGTGTGATGGGACGGTAAACCCACACTTCACTTCTTCACTTTTACATACAATTGGTTTGTAAAGCTGCAGCCGTACATCAACTTAAATTCAACTTTTCCGTCCGACCATTCAACAGGAACCTATGGGAAAGGCCCACCTGTGGAGACCTGCTTCAGACAGAACAATGTTTAATGGCTGTAAGAGGATGAGACAAGCTTAGATCACATCAGTCTGGTAATAAATGATGCAGGTACTGTAGAGGACAGGGGACTTCACACGTCAGTAGAGCAGATATCACTCTTGTACTACTGTACTGTATACTTCTAAACACAAATAAAAACATGCTGTCTTTCAAGTTATCTTCCTTGGGTGCAAGTGTGACGTAATGGAACAAACACAAACCCTTTTTTTTTTTCATTTGTTAGAGATCAATAAAAAGGAAATCCACCAAAGACCTTGACGAAAAACAGGTACGTGAAAATTCGTCTCAACATAAAAGGATTTCTTTTCGAGTCAGATCACGCTTTGACGTATAATAATAACAACTTATCTTTATATATTAGAAAAAAGTATAGCAAACATCTTACTTTCACAAAGGTTTTCACGCTCAAGAATTAAAAGAGGTCATGACCTGCTTTTTTTTCAGAGATCGATGCGTTTGGAATAAACAATTTAAAATGACACTGGATTTTTTTTAAGCATTTGAACGATTGATGTGTGAGTCAGGAATAGTTCTCTGCTGTGATTGGTTGACAGTTCTTAATATTCATTGAGTCTGCTCGAGCAGAAACGGAACAGCAGCAAACACGTTTCAGCTCGAATTTGACTAGGAATCAGAAAAGAATAAGTTTTTCCCGCTGATGGAATGGCCTGTTGAGCATTCCCCTGTAGCGAGAAAAAAAGAGTGAGTCAATGTGATTCCTGTTATCACAACGTAGCTTGTGCGATGGCTTGTGTTTTTAAATGTTCTGACATAAATCGTGCTTGGAACAGTGATAAGTGTTTTAAAAGAAACAATCGAACCTCCCCTAAACCATTATCACATTGTTTTAACCTTGTTGTTGTTGTTTCTTTTTTTTTGGCAAAAAACGTAAAAAATGCTACAGACGGTCCTGAACTTCTACGGGTTAGGTAAATATAGTTTTATATAAAAAAATCTGACAAAACTGAGTACTTGCCAATTTAACCACTAATAACATTAAAAACACCGTATCGAGCAACAAGAGAATTAAATTTTAAAATTGAAGCTAACGAAAGTTACTAGATGAAAAGAGTTTCCTGTGGCTAAACCGTGCTCTTCTTCTCTGTAACAAAGTTCTTCAGTTCAGCATGTTTCAGGAGTTTCTGAATTATCCGTCAGAATTCAGCTTCGACGCTGAACACCTCACGCCGGACAGATACAGAAGCTGTTTATTAATATTGAACAGCCTGTTGTTTAAGAACTCGTCATAACTGTGTTAATATAACGCTCGCTGTTCATTTCTTCACAGATCTCTGAAAATCTTGCTCTAGTTTGAATCAATCCAAAAGTCTCACACTAAAAAAAAGACTCTTAATCGGCTCTTAAAGTCTAATTTAATTCTTTCACGAGAGTTTGATTACTGCACATAGCACGAGAACATTAGGAAGAAAATATGATGTATAGTTTCTAATAAATGAAGCGATGAGATGCATAACACAGATCTGCTTCCGTCCTCATCAGGCAGAGCTGCGTGGCGTGCATCACTTCTGGTTTCTCTGGAGCAGACATCAATAAACTCTTAGACATTCACTGAAACATTTTGATTTCTGCTCGTAAACGTTAATGACCTCTATCCTCATTAATAAAGGCGCAGTGTTGGATTGATGTACATGGTTGACCCACAAATGCTCTGCATGAAATCTTAGAAAGTTTAAAGCGGAACGAAGTAGTGAAGGGATCATTTGGTTAAAAACAAAAGTACCGATATCTAGCGCACCCTGCAGCATGAGAGGTGAAACACCAACAAACAGGTTTAAGCAAACAGATAAACACCAACACGACGTGGTCCCAGAGTGAAGATCAACTTCGAAAGAAGATTCCAAGAGTTCTAAATCCAGAGCAGCAAAGTGTTCTGGTGTTCAACCTTCTAGAAGATAACACTAGGATCTTTTGACCGCTCTGGAATCAAAGAAGAGAGAGGAGCCTTCAGTCGTCAGCCACGATGGAGAGCGCTCGCAGCTCGCTCAGCTTGCTCTCGTTCTCCTGCTGTCTCTGCTCATCCGTCAGTGCGCTCGGAGACAGCTCGAGAGTCAGCTCCGAGAAGATGTGAGACATCTCTGAGAAGTACACCACCTGATGGCCAGAAACACAAGCAAACCGTCAGAAACATCTGCGCTGACCCTGCGCCTGGCCGGCTTCCAAAGGAAAACATCAAAGAGCTGCGATGAATAACAGAAAACACATTTGGAGCGCTTGAGCTTTAGGCTTTTCTTTAAAGAACTTTGTTGCTAGATTTAGAAACGCTGCTTCAGGGCACTTTTGAGGGCTTGGTGCTTTCCTCAAAGAAATTCGGAAGGAAACTGGGTGATATTTTATGAGCACAGTAGGTCTGGGGGCCGCGGTGATGATACTTGCATTTGAGCTCTACATGACAAACAGAACCATGCTTTTTATCATCTTCCCTCTCTCTACAGTGTCTAATGATATTTCATACATTTAAAAACCAAACCATATACACTTTAGATTTATGAACACGGGAGCTGAAGATAAAATACAAGTTGATCTCTTTCAAATATTCTGGAACAAACGCAATACTTTAAAAGTGGAAATATTTCTGCATTTCATTTGAATGTTGTCTCTTTTTCAACTTTTGTTATTAGTGACAGTTGCTTTACTTTTTCGGACAATGTTTACATTTGCGGCATGAACGAGAGCACAAATCTTTGACCTGTGGCGCATGGTTATAATCAGGCAAGCATCATCCTCATCTAGGGGCTTTTTGGGCAGGCAACTTTTGTTAAATAAGTCTTTTCAGCAGTGCTTTACTAGAGTAGCTTTTAGAAGGAGGATCTACACACGGCTATAAAAACATCAATCTAACAATGGAAGTATGAGGACGATGCCAGGTGATGAAATGAAGCTTTTTTGGCGATAGTGTTCAGAGAAGCTTGTGGTTTCCCTCGGCATCGCTGACATCTGCTGGACACTATGCAAAATGACCTTGAAATAACAAACTATTTGCTTAAGGGGTAGAGTCAGCTGAAGGGACTGGAACACATGAGGCTTGGATAAAGCGAGTGAGTGAAACACCAAAAACACTTATGCTGGACGAAACTAGTTAAAAGTCCTCATGAAACACAGTGGGTGGTGGAAATCTGAAAGTGCTATTGAAACGTAAAGAAATGATGTTTGCTTGACCTAAACCAGGCGCTCAGAATAAAACCATTTTGCCTTCCACTGAGTTTCTTTCACGCTCTGCTAAAAGAGAACAGTAAGATCTGCTGTGCAGGCCCCAACAAAAACAAACATTGCCTCCGTTCTTCCTAAATCTGGATACAGAGCCGATATTGGCAAAAATATGCCAATTGTTATCGGCGCTGCGGCACGGAAAAAAATCTTATCCGTTAAAAAAAAATAATAATAATAATAATAATTTCCAGTCCGGGTTTTTCAGCGCATCTACTCAGATAATCCATTCCAGTTTTTTGCTGTGGCTTCTCTAAAACCCGGTCAGCATTTTCCTGCACACCAGCATTAGCTTCTCCCAGTCGACCTGAGGCATCGACTACATTGTATGTATAGTTTAGCCTATCGGAAAAAATGTCAGCTGTGTGGGATCATTTTACTTTATATGACAAAAACGAAGAGGTGGAATGCAACATTTGCCACGGCAAAGTCAAGCGTGGTGGTAAAGCTGTAAGGACTGTTAATACAACCAATCTAATATCATTTATTATAATGTGTAGATTTAAGGATTGTTTAGTTATTGTCAGTTAGGATGTGCATTTGGCACGATGGCGCAGTGGGTAGCACTGTGGCCTTCCAGTTAGAAGATTGCTTCCTGGATGGACCTTCCTGGATGGAGTTTGCATGTTCTCCCAGTGCTTGGTCCGGTTTCCCCTACAATCCCAAAAGCATGTGGTTAGGTTAATAGAATAATCTAAATTCCCCTTGAATGTGTAAGTGAATGTTGCCCTGCGATGGACTAGCGACCTGTCCAGGGTGTAACCCACCTCTCACCCAATGTGTGCTGGAGATAGGCACCGGCAGAGCCCCGTGCCCCAAAAGGGAAAAAGCAGGTTAGAGAATGAATGAATACTTAAAGTTGATTTTTGTCTGCGGTTACAATATTCCAGTAGCAAGCTGGTGTGTGTTTCTGTGCCCTTTGGGAGAGCATTCCACAGCGAGATCAGCTGATGTCAGACAGCGAGATGTTGATCTCATTCCCCTACAAATTGTTCAGATGTTCATAAAGGCTGAAGGAGATTTCTGGAGCAGCTGACTTCCGCCCCTCATGGCAATACCACTTGTTATCTTGGTGACTGGTGCCAGCCGTTCTGCCAGATCATTCAGAGGATCCTGTTCAGTTTGGGCTAGTGGCTCTCAGGATCTTGGGTGGAACTCCAGGCTGAGGCTAATTTTTGTTTGCTCTGGAGGCTTGCGTCACTTCTATTGAACAAACATTGAGAAGCTCCAAATCTTAGCTAGAACAACAGTCAGAAATCCTGCTGATGGATCGGTCAAATATCTTTTACTCGTATTTTGCTCAGTTTCTAGTTGAATTACTTTTGAAATTACATTTATGAACAAAACATTTGCCGCTATACAAAATTTTTTTTTCAGAATATCTTCCCTTGCCTTTTTTAAAGAAATACTTTCACCTGAATGAAAAAAAAAACATCTCATCCAAAACAAGAAATGTCGATTTAAGGATTGAAAGACACACAGATAAATTGACAGAATCTAAAAGCGTAATGCTTTGTTTCTTCTTCCAAGTCACAAGCCTTTAATCTGAGAACACGTGTTCCTCGCTGAGCCTCCAGCTCTGCAGCTCCCAGGCACAGCCGTCTCTGAGATGAAGCACATCTCGCTTGTGTTTACAGTCTTTGGTTCACTCTAATCAAAGAGTGACCGGGTGATCTATGAGCATCCACTTCCTGCCCGCTGCTCACTGGAAGCGGAAACAGGCCCGTGCTGTTTACGGTGGTCACGCCACAAAGACTGGAAAGAGGGGATCTGAGGACGGGAGGCAAACCAGTTCAGAGCCAAATCCGCCTTGGAGCTGTCAGAGATCAACCACGGCGGGCCCTGAATGATGGTGCCACACACAAACTAAGATTCAGGTATGGTACGGTATTTACAAGACACTGAAGACACGGCAGGCTTCTAAGGCATTCATTAAAAGAGGCTTTGTAGCTCAGCAGTGGTCAGTATCTCAGGTCAGTACAAGACAAAAAAAACGACAAGTTTCCGATGAGGCGACAAAGGTGAATAAACCCTGAACACAATGCCCCGTACCATATCTTCTCTAGCAGAAACCTTCTCATTACTTTAATGCGTAGCCTTAAGCAATCGCAGGGAAGCACATTAGCATAGAGCAACAATAAAGAATACTTGAATACCTTTAGCAGCGAGCAGATATCTGTCTACTCCGAGTGTGAAGCTTGATCAGTTCACACTGATGCTTGTTTTCTAGCCCTAAAACAGAACTAAGCTAATTGGAAGAGCCCTTATGGATAATTGAACAATCCCAGGGTGCAGATGGCAGCTCATACAATAGGCAAGCTGTTCAGAGGAAACGCAACATGACTCACACCAGGCGCACTTTTAACGTGCGTTTTAATCCCAAAACAATCATTTATTTTGAAACAATACTTGTTAGTGAGCCTTTTTCCTAAACTGCGTGCTTTCACGGTGCAAAATGCCATGAATAATCTTTCCGCCGCAGGTGACAGACATATCTGACCAATCACTATGCAGCTGTATGATTAAAAAAACAAAAAACACAAGAACGACAAGCTGAAGGAGAATCTTTGGAGGAGCGTTTCTGAGGATCTTCAGTACGACAGCGCCATGTGAGACAGGAAATATGTTGAATGGAAAGCGGAAGCGAACACTTTTGCAGTCGCTCGACTACTAGCATTAGAATGTATTAGGCTAAAGTTAGCGATTTGTTAAAATAAAGCATGAGTTGTTTACTTCGCTGTAAACGATGCCTTGATGCTCAATTCTATCAAGATGTTTCTTTACAAACCACGTCCATCTGAATCCGTGTCAGTTCTACAGGTCACGCATATTGTCTCATGTTAAAGCGTTCGATGCGCACATGACGGTGCGTTTAATTCGCGTATGAAATATTCCCCTTTTCATACCTCAGTTACTTTTAAACAAAGGTTACTGCAGGTGCTGCAGTTGGTTTTGCTTAACTGTGTTCTAGAAAAAAGCTTTCTGGAGTCAAACAAATAAATACATAACAAAACAAAAGGAGGAGCGGGTTGTTTGATTCAGAGTCTGTAACCACAACATCAACACACATGGTTAAGCTTCCCTTTGCCGACACAGAGGACACTTTTGGAATGATTCTTGCACCGATCTGTTATGGTGCCTTCATATATTTTGGCCAAACTGTGGTCAACGATTCAACACCAAACTAAGACTGCTACTTCCTGTCCAACCTTCTGTTCGATAAACCTCAGGAAAGACTTGGGGACAAATCTTCTACGTTCTGTTCTCAGAGGATCCGCAGCTCTGAAAGTACGAGGGACATTCTGTACGTCTCGTTGTTGAAAAGAGTTATTTTGCCAAAACGTACTTCTCTAAACGCCTCTGAGTGCCTTCCGGTTTCTTCTTCAGTAGCTATTAACAGTGAGAAAGCGCATCTCTGAAAGCGCATCTCCAACCTGGCCATTCAGACACAGGGAGCATGTGGAATGGTTCCGGACAGACTGTTGTGACCAGATCGGATACAGGTCGTATATGGGCGAAGAACAGAATTGTGTTGCAGTCTGAGCATAGAATATAGAAGCAGGTAATCCTAGCGTGAGGGTTAATGTGAGGGTTGTTCGTTCTTGATGAGAGGTTTCCTTTTGACTGTGTCCCTTTTCTCGATTGTTCCCTGTTTTGATGCAAGGTCTCTGTCAGTACATGGATTTGCGAAACTTCCCTGGTGCTGTTGCGATAGAAACCTTTCTTTAACCTCTTAAACCCGAGAGTCCCCGGTACCGGGGACTTGCCCCCTTGTGCATTACATTTTCGCTCATAGCTCACTAACCCTGAGAATAACCCACACATATTAAATACTGTTGTGTTCAGCGGAAACTCCTCTAAAAACGTATCTAATTCAATTTCATATTCGTGAACCACAGCTCGAACGCCATGCAAATAAACAACAACATGTCCGGAGTATAATTCATGACCAAGTTTTTGTTTATGTGCGATATGTATCCACAATATAAACGGAAACACCAAAACTATGGCATCAAATGAAAGCTAACAACCAGCTGAATCCAGCGATATGCAACTCATTTACATGGTGCAAATTATTACAGAGCAGGGACCGAAAGTTCCCGGATAATATTCGTTTCTTGTGGTATAGACACCAAACTTGCTACAGATGTCCTTCACATGTAGTGGTTACAACTGATTGTGTTTATTTGCTTGTTTACAAGTAAAATAAGGATATAGTAGAGGAAACATGTTTTTTTTAAGCGGCCAATTTTTTGGCCAATTCAACATCATTTACTCTTACCCAGTGTTCTTGACTGTCAAATTAACTCATCCACACCACCACCCCAAGAACCTATCTTCATTTTGATACCAAGATTTGCAGTTTAGCTGAGAAATGCCTTAAAAAGTGAAGGTGTAGGATTTTAGGAAAATAGGCCTTAGGGCTTAAGAGGTTAAGACATCACATCATGAATAAAAACCATAAAAACAGAGTACACGAAAGAAAGTCATTCGCTTACAAAGCCATCTGGCAGAACCTGACAATTGTTCCAGTGGATGCAGCATTTAAAAACATTTTTGTTTTAAGAGGTGACAAGGATTCATGTAACGTTTATCAGACACCGTAGGAAAAAAAACTATAGTATGCTGAAACATTTTTGAGGCTGGTCTGGTGTGAATTCATTGTGTTATATAAACATGATGGGTTTGGCTGGATGGACAGATTTAGTAACAAAAATAAATTTTAATCTCTTGTATATCCTGCACAATGCACAAAACACTTTCTGAACCCTTCAACTGCACATCTCATTGGACTATATACGCACACACATATATATATATATATATATATATAGGTAGTTTCAGGGAAGTGAGGTCAAATGAGTGGGTCTTACAAACCATTTGCCTTTAGTGAACCTGGCACTCTATGTACAGATTTCTTATTTTATTGTATTCTATTTTATTGTATTCTATTTTGTGCTTCCTTCAAGGGTCAACAACAGTCGTGTAAGCATTTCACTGCATATCATACTGTGTACGATTATGTGTGTGACCAATAAATTTGAATTTGTTTACACCAAGCAAATATAGTTTAGAATATGCTATTTGCAGTTTTTTTTGTAATACTTTTAAAAAACTTCCATTGCTTGCTATAAAGAGTTTCCCATCACGTGGTACAGGTTTGTGAGTCGTGTGAATTTGCAGATTGTGTCCAACAAAAGTTTTCAATTCTGAGAGTCTTTTGTTTGTTTGATGATGAATAACAGAATAACAAAATACTTCTTAAAGATTTACATTTAGCCGGAGTAGACTGAAACATGATGCTTGCAGACGGGCCAGCAAGCAAGCAAATGCTCTGTATTGAGAGCATTAAAGTTCACACTGGAGCATTTCTTATCTGCATCTACTTTGAGCCCTGACCTGAGCTCTGATGAGGGCCTCGAAGCTAGGTTGGAAGTAATCGACGCGGCTGTTGTAGAACTTGGGCATCTCATCCAGCAGCTGCTTGTTCTTGGCTTCAAAGTCTTCTCGGACCGGCTTCAGCTCTTCCCGTGCCTGGAAGCAGAACACACAGAATAGGGGCTGAACACCTGGAAACCACTGCATTCTGATAAAGCGGGCAAAGAAAAGTGGCCATCGCTAGTGATTACACAACTAACTGCTTCAGATAGATTCAATAGATGCATGTGGAGAACTGCTCAGAGCTTCTCTCTGCTACAGCATCTCAAGATCAACAGAACAGGTCCGATGAGGACGTTCCAGTAGTTTAGCATCAACTCAACGGCGAGAATAAATTTTCCCCTTAGTATTCACAGGTCTGAAGGGTCTTTTATTTTTAGAATCTACAGAGTACATCAGGATTCATGTCTGTCATAGTGGCAAAGATCACGGTCCATGAAAAGAACCGCCATCAGGGACCACCACCCTAGGGAATCTGTGAAGAGCTGGAGGTTCAACTCCAGAACCTGAAGTTGTGTCCTACTCTATGAGAAAAACAATAAATCCTACGGAAAGAGATGAAAAAATTAATATTAATCAGGAAAAAGGTCAAATTAAAAATAACAAGATTCATATGTTTGACGCCAATCCCATTTCCTCCACTGCTGCACTAATACTGGCTGGTTTCAAAGGTGCTGTATGAACAATATCAACAAAGAGCTGCAGGGGGCGCTGTGGCGCTACAGAGCAGTCACTACTTCAATAAAGGAGAAAAACACATAACGACTACAGAGTTCACTTGTGTGCTCTACCACAGTTTCTGCAGGAAAACTGATACAGAAGCCGTTTATTAATATTGAACAGCCTGTTGTTTAAGAACTGTGTTATTATAACGCTCGCTGTTCATTTCTTCAAGATTCACAGATCTCTGAAAATCTTGCTCCACTTTGAATCAAATTAAAAATATTTTAAACACAAGAAAATGCACACAATAGGCCTAAAACATGGATAAACAATTCCTGCATTCTCTTGCTTCATATTACGACACTTTATTCACAGCTTTTTTTGGGGAGTCTTCAGAAACAACAAACTACCATTTGATTGTTTAAATTTCGAAGAAAATAATGTAAACGAAGCGTGACTTGATTTCACAGTTTTTCAAAGGGTAGACACTAGGAATGCCACTCGATTCTCATTCGGTGCTCCTCCTTGGTTTGGTACGTGCTTTTGAACCGCGTTTTTCGGTTCCTCATTTGAATCACTCCTGTATGTATTATTATTAGTTACACTTGTGAAAAGGCAGATATCAGGGAATTATACGCATGTCCGCAAGCATTTATCCGATAAATGAACTGCTCCTTGGTGTAAATATCCCATCAGCGAGCGCTAAAGTTAGAGGAGGGAGGGACTTTGCATTTATTATCAATACGGAAGGAAAACATGAATCTCTGTGTCCTCAGCGGAGTCAAAATCTGACATGTATCTCTGGATTCAGAAGCCAAGTCTAGCTTCTGTAATCCGTGAGCTGGACACAAAGAGGTTCCCCTGGTATTTTCCATCTCTCTCAAGTTTTGCTGGAGCAAGAACACCCTTTAAAGATGATAAAAGATTCTCAAGAATGAACTCTCTCTCTCTTGGCGTCTTACTGTCTTACGTTAATCTAAAATTAGCCTTAGCTGACTGCGCTGTGGTTTGTGGATAGCGCGGAGGACACATACATACAGTTGTGCAGGGTGAGGTGAGTCTCTGTTCGGGGCAACCTTCCCAAGATGGTGAAAGGGAAGGGTTAAACGAACTCAAATGCCCACACACACAATATGGAGTCAACACTCTTTAATAAATAAATAAAACAAACACAAACAAACACAAACACCAATGGTAGGGCAAAACCTTACATAAAATATACTGAAGCAAAACTAAACTAACTCAAAAACAAAACAGGAAAAAACTTTAACACAAAGAGCAATCAACGATTGCTAACCAGACGGCTGCTGGGGCACAAATACAAAATATAACTTCCAAAACTCAAATGATCAATCTCACATGATAATGAACCCGCGCAGGGAAGGGGGAGCAAGAGCCTTAAGAAGGCAGTGGGCAAACGAGGGAATGATGAACCAGACATGAAGAGCAGGTGAGGCACATGAGGGCAATTAACAATGACAAGAGGGGGAACACAGACAAAGAGGAAGAGCAGGCAGGAAAGGGGCAGAAACAGAAGAATGTTACAAAATAAAAGACTGAGACAGAACTAAATAAAGGTAACCGGAGGAAGAACCTAACAGTCCCGAACCCGTCCTATTTCCCATCCCATCCAGATCACTCTCCTCTGCCCCATCATTGATAATAAAGGATAGTAAAAAAAAAAACAAAAAACAAAAATAAAAATCTATAGCTATTAGAAGCACATGTAAGTAAGCCTGCTGCACGTCACATGATCTAGGCATTCATGTTATTATTATTATTGTTATGTATTATTATATATCAATATTACATATGGAAAACTGCACTAATATGAAGAGTTTTGTACTTCCTTCACGTGTATATGCATGACCCAGAAGCACTGCATCATGCGCGGTGTGCAGCTAATTATCCAGCTGTGTGTGTGTGTGTGTGTGTGTGTGTGTGTGGTGCACAGGCTGTTGAAAGAGCGCAGTGGAGCTGAGAGGCTGGTTCTCTGGCGTGGGTGTGTTCTAGCATGTGCGCTCGCGCTGCTCAGCTCCCTTCACTTGTTGCTGCTCACTACAGTCAAATAAAACCTGACAGAAGAGAAACATTATAATGAACCACGACACGGACCTTCAGCACAATTCAGCGCGCCAGAGGATGCACCCATCTATACCACACAGAACAGCAGCTACACTGGGGCAAACAAGACCTTGATTTCCTCACAGAAATCTTTTTTATCACATCTACACCTCAACAGAGGGACGGAGTCGGGAAAAGTCACATTCTTTGATTTCTGAAGAGTTTATTATTATTTTAAGCATGACAGAAGTATTCCATCAGCTGCGAACAAGCAAAACTCAAAAAACACAAACTCAAACTTCCCAAAGCTCATGTTTGAGATGTGCAGGGCAGTCGAGTTCTCATCTATTTCTTTCTGGGCGCGGTGAGTTGGAAAGCAATGAGCCATTCCCAAACTGTTCCCACAAATTCCGATGCATTGGACTGCTCCGGTAGCTTTGCAAGCAGCTGTTTCCACCCTCTTCTTGAAGATAAGCTCTGGTTGCTCAGTAATGTGCAGTGCAAGAATCCCGATGGACCTTTTCCAGAAAAAGAAACCGTTCTGTACATTACAATCCTGAGAATTCACTCCCGGACTAAACCAGCTGTACGACCTCTCCATATATAGTATGTGCTGGCAGAAGAAAACCTGTGAAAGTGTACCTGGGCTAAAAATGCAGAACACATTGAGCGGAAGGAAATGTGCGGCATGCCAAAACATATTGAGCAGGTAGAGAGGGTTCTGGATGGAGACTGCAATGGCTAATCAGTCACTGAACACATCACTCTTCATCTCTTCATGTTCTTGCATGTAAAGCCGGACAGACGGCTCACCCAGACGATTCTGAGGATTTTTCTTCTCATATTAATAAGTTGCAGCAAAAAGCGGCTTTAGTTTGGCTGAACTTGAAGTCGAGTTCAGACAGCACGACAGATCATTTCACACTGCATGACTTTAGAAACACAAACACTTGAAAATCAGAGCGAGCTCAAGTGTGCCAGACTGAAGCACAAGACCGGGATCATTATCAGAAATGGGAAATTTTTTTTTTATTAAGAAACACCCGTTTGAACCGTTTATATTGCTGTCTATGCTTTTTTTATCTCCTCCACCACTTCATGCTGCCCTGGATGCTGCTCTCTCATTGGCTGCAGGCGGTCACAGACGTTATTTCAGTCAGAATACATTTCACACTGCACAACTGTGACTTGACAACAATTCTGAACATTTAGTGCATTCAGCGTTAGCTCTCAGAGCGAGTCTTTGCTGGGAACTCTGATTTCCCTGCAACTCTGGCCAGTCGCATGAGACTCCTCAAAGTTGTCTGGGACTCAAAATTAAGTCTAAAATCATGCAGTCCTAACCCGCATCGAGGGGGGGGGGGGTCTCGAGTCTTATTTTTAGTCTCACATGGTAAATATTGTGTCACCACATCATGTCTGAAGTGCCTCAAATTATTTCCTGTAAATGACAATGTGTTCTGAAACGGAATTATTAGAATGTGACGGCACAAACACATCCACATAATTAGCATAAATACAGATGCAAGTTACTCATTTTATTTACACATTCATTTGTTTAAGCAAATATTTGTGTATTTTTGTCTTTCCTTTCTGCTCGTACCTGGTGGAGCTTGACCATGATGGGCCCAGTCTTCTCTTTCTCTTCATACTTCTCCACTCTCGACTGCAGTCTCTTGTAATCCTGAAGGGCTTGCTCCCTGCGTTTCACTGCCATGTTCAGACTGGGAAACACACTGCTGTATCTGGTAGAAGACAAGCACAAACTCGTTAATGTTGCAGGTTTCTCTGTGTGTGCGGCAGAAGCATTCATGCCTGGAATTCTAAAAACCTTTCCAGTGATGCCGATATATGAAATTCGTTGCTTGGGCAAACAGTCTGGTTGCTATGGAGGGGGCAGTACCACAATATTATGTTTTTTTTTGTCTCTGTAAACTAACCCACATGTCCAAGTTCAGAATATTTGGTTACTAGGGTACACAGGGAGCCGGCTGTAACGTTTTTACTCAAATTCAAGTTGTGGCGTTTTGGAAATAAAAATAAATAAAAATGTGTTTTCTTTAGCACATTATTGGTTTGTAATAATTTAAGGAAAGATTTTTCTCAAACACAAACATTCCAAATGTGGAAATTAGTTTTTTCACAAAGCTCTCTAATAAACCCAAGGTTTCAAATTAAACCATTCCAAGTACAATAAAACAACAACATAGATTTTGAATAAGGGGCTGGTTCTAGAATAGAACGGTCAAACCAATACACCACAATTATTGGCACTCCTGGGTAAAATGTGTTCTTTAACTTCTAAAATAAATCAGTTTTGTTCTAAATAACAGAGCACCACAATGATAAGAGGAAAATTCAACTTTTGCCAACAAATCTAATCTTCTCTTGTAATGTTTCACAAGATTCGAGAACACAGAAAGAGGGATCTTCGTCTCTACATCCTCCAGTGACCGGACTCCTCTCCTCTGCAGCTCACTCCAAGGGTTTTCATTGAGATTGAGGTCTGGGGACTGAGATGGCTGTGGGAGGAGCTTGATTCTGTAGATTTGGGTCATTATCTTGCGACCACCCATCTTCAGCTTTCGGCACCAGATTTTAAAATGTCCTGGTGGTTCCAAGCATTCATGATGCCATGCTCCCTAACAAGGTTCCAGGGTGCCTTGAGGAGAAACAGCCCCACAGCATCACCGATCCTCTCCCATACTTCACAGTGCTTTTCTGCAGACTCTTCTGTGTTCTGTCATATACTCTTAGGATGTTTGTAGCCAAAAAGTTCTGTCTTGGTCTCATCTGACTAATGCACACGGTCCAGCTGAAGCCCGAGTGGTGCTGAGCAAACTCCAAACATTTACGTTTATGATTGAGACAGAGAAAGGGTTTTTTTACTCGCCGGCCTCCCAAAGAGAGTTTTGGCATGTAGATGCATCAGGTTTGTTAAACACATGAAGGACACAGACTTCAGAAGGGTTGCAAGGATTTCCAGCATTTCCAACAATGTTCAAGAGCAACAAGAACCAATGCAACGACAGAACAGTTTTATGAAAGGTTCCAATAATCAAGTAACGAGCAGAAACACGGCGATTGCGAACAGACAGCAAGGTCTCACACTGAATACTTTCTCCATCGGTGGAGAGATCTGCGCTAAGGAACTAAAAATAGGAAGAACTCTAAACGGTAGCTTAGCAACAGACTCCGGCACTTTGGTTTGGAGCCTGGCTGTTTCAGCTGGGACTGGTGCTGAGGAGCGGCACAAACATGTCCATGACCTGCACGGCTTTATTCCTCAGAAATTCATGGAAAAAAAGAATAGGCAAGTGAGCTGCGGAGAGGCGAGCAGCTAAATGTGGGAAACAGAAAGAGCAGCGGTTGACTGCAGGAGATGCTTTTTACATTGTGTGTGTGTGAGAGAGAGAGAGAGATAAACTCACTAATTTAGCTTGAAGTAAAATCGATCCTGCCACAGAATAGTCTTGACCTGTGCGCTGTTTATATCCCACCCCTAGATTCCCCTCTTCAAAGAGACTGCTTTCAGCGGCTGCATGTAGAGATTGCGAGGGAAACTGCTCGTATAAATCCACCACTCGGAGAACCAGATGAAATGAATGCAAAATAACAGTTTAGTGTTGTACATCATTAGCATCTGGTCTGTTTAGCTACTGCTTCAGATTAAGAGCCAGTGTTGTTCACATTCAATTACAGATGTTTCACTGACACACAATTACAGCTCAGCATCCAACCTTTAACAAACGGTTACAAACTATATCTATCCATCCATCCATCCATCCATCCATCCATCCTTTCGTCTTCACAAATAATCAGGGTGTAATGGTCAAGATCCAATACACATCACGATATCTAGTCCACGACATCAGACACATCAAGATAAAAATAACTGAAATGATGTTAAAACGGTCAATGTAAAAGGAAACTACCAGTAATAAATCTAAACGCCAGGTTCTAGTTTGATATGAATTAGTGTGTAATATCATCCAGCCTCTAGGGGGCAGCAAGAAGACGATGGTGTTTGTACTCTGGGTGAGAATGCTTGTTTTATAATGTTCCTTTATCTCATTAACCTCCTCATGCTGCCGTTTCTCACATAATGAAGGTCATAAACGATATCTCCCCGGCTCTAACAATAACCGATCAGACTGTTATCACACTCATGACTTTGATGAGTTATTAACTCAAGTACAAACTCTACACAATTTGAAAGATAAGACCCGAACTTCTAAATGAAGTTTAAAATGTGAGCCATCAACAGAGGGAGCACTTGTTTGACTGAAGGAGTCTGCAAAGGACCCGGCACTGAGGTAGTCACAGGGAAACGGAGGGAAATGAAAAGGTCTCTGCGTACAGTTAGACCTGACAGTAAGGACAATTTTCAACATTTCTTTCACAACGGAGCATGAATAAAGCATAATAATGATCAGAAGAAGCACACATAATTCCAGCAGAGACCTCCCCGCTCTCAGCTTTAACCTCTTAAGCCCTGAGGCCTATTTTCCGAAAATCCTATACTTTTACTTTTTAAGGCATTTCTCAGCTTTTACAAGGCCTAAACTGCAAATCTTGGTAGCAAAATGAAGATAGGTTCTTGGGGAGTGGTGTGGATGAGTTATTTTGACAGTCAAGAACACTGGGTAAGAGTAATTGATGTTGGAATGGCCAAAAAATGAACTCCGCCTAAAAAAAAAAAAACACATGTTTCCTCCAATATCTCCTTATTTTACTTATAACGAAGCAAATAAACACAATCAATTGTAACAACTACATGTCAAGGACATCTGTAGCAAGTTTGGTGTTCATACTACAAGAAACTAATATTCTGTAAAGGTTTTGATTGAACAAAGTTCAGGCGTAATCCATGTTGGCACAGTTTGGCACAATTTGGCACAATAATTGAAATATGGAAAAAATCTTGTCCAAAGCTTCAGCTACGTTCATAGTCTTCTTTTCTTGCTTATGGGACATGATTTCAGCAAAAAAACTCCTAAAGAAACGCTGTAAAAGGGGGGTAGAAGCTCATTTACGCCATCTTGCTGCGCTTTTGGGAACTTTCATTCACAAACGCTTTGACGTCGAGCTTCTGCGTGTCCCTACCCCCCGACCATCTGTCCAATCCGGGAGATCTATATATCGCTGAAAGCTCTGATTCTATGGAAACCAATCAGCTCAACCATTTTGAGACTGACGGGATCGCCGACGAATCACACGACGCGCAGCGTGGAGAGACCACCTCTTACGCACGGGGAGTCATTCCATATTTGGTGACGTAATGAGACCACGGAGCAACAGAAAAAATCCAAAATGGAGTTTCCGCGAAGCTATCGACCGGACATAACAACAAACGGACTTTTATCGCTATGGAAATAACTTTTTGTTGAAAAAACAGCAAAGGTAAGACAAGATTTACATGCTTGCTTGGTTTTTGCTGGCGTTTTTTCGGGGAACTTTCGCTCCCTGCTCTGAAATACTTCATGCAATGTAAATGAGTTGCATATCGCTGGATTCAGCTGGTTGTTAGCTTTCATTTGATGCCATGGTTTTGGTGTTTCCATTTATATTGTGGATACATATCGCACATAAACAAAAACTTGGTCATGAATTATACTCCGGACATGTTGTTGTTTATTTGCATGGCGTTCGAGCTGTGGTTAACGGATATGAAATTGAATTAGATACGTTTTTAGAGGAGTTTCCGCTGAACACAACAGTATTTAATATGTGTGGGTTATTCTCAGGGTTAGTGAGCTATGAGTGAAAATGTAACGCACAAGGGGGCAAGTCCCCGGTACCGGGGACTCTCGGGCTTAAGAGGTTAAGGCTTCTCAGATCGTGGTGAAGCGTTTTTCAAAGAGATCATTTGGTGCACAAGACTCAAGGTCCAGGGCGTCAGCTGGTTGAGGAACAGAAGCGTGACGGTTTCTCACAAGAATCATTTTAGATGTTAGGAAATTAACCCTGAGTGGGTTCAGCTTGGGTGCCCTGTATCTGCCAGAGCTATGGGGGTGGGTTGACCAATAAGAACTGCTAGGTACTCAACACCTTCCCCAATCAATGGCAGTGAGAACCTCCATAGATTCTTTTCCTTTGGCTTCGTGGAGAGACAGACTGTTTAAGTTGAGGATTTTGCTAGGTTTCAGCGAGGCACAAAGAATCAACGTATGATCCGGTAACAGATCGATCCCAGACACAAACTCTGAAAGCTGAAGAAGTCAACAAAGAGTTTAATAAATGAAGGCACAAATGCATTTCGGCTGCTGATCCCACATTAAGAGAGTGGCGGCGTGTGAGGCTACTCAAGGACTAATGGAATCTGCTCATTGATGGTGTCTTGTCAGGTTTCAGGCTGATTAAATACATCTCCATACACTCAGCAGGAGACAAAGAGCATGTCTTTTAAAGATGCCACTGGAGGCGTGTTAAAAAGTTTGAAAAGAGCCAATGCTGTAAAGCGTCCGGTAAAAAGACATCTTCATATCATGTGATCGAGAAAAACAAACACACAGGTCCATTAAGAGACCCTGAGATGAATGATGAGACATTAGTACTTTTGTTCAGGAAGAACGCATTATCCATTTGAAAACAACCACTCCACGGTCCCACCACCCTTCAGAAATCATTGATTCATCGACATTTTCTCCACATCATAAAGAATCTTACCAACTTTAACACTACGCATACAACCTCTAGCTTTTTAACAGAATTTTTCCAAGACTACAGAATGAAAACACTTTGAAAAAACTATCACCAATTTAACATGGAAAAAAAACTACATTATATATTTTTTTCCTCAAATTTTAGAGTATAAAACATTCTGCTCATTTCTATGAAGTGAAGTGTTGGCAGCGATATGCCTTTTATTACCATTTACAGACACATTTGGATTAGTTTTGAGCACGTCATAATAACTACGTTTTTAAGATATGTCCGGGTGCTGTGGATTTATTACGATTTAGAACATGAAAAAAATATGTTTGGCGTGACGTTCACAAAAACAGCTTTGCTTGTGCTAATTCAGGTAAAAATCAATAGAACACGCAGAAATTTGTTAGTGAAGTTTTTTTACCGTTGTGATAAGGTTTAAGGGAATTTCTTGAAAATATTTTGAAAGATTTGAGGAGGGATGCCCTTCTTTGCATGATCACTTAGAAAAAATTTTACACAAAAATAAATAAAAGAAGTTGTGATTAAAATGTGAGTATAAAAGTCAGTTATTTTTTTTCTGGCTTTTGAGGCAATAAACAACACAAAAACGCCTCTCACACAAATATATATTATATAAATATATATATTATATAATTTTTCTTAAACCTTCCTTTTACAGTTCTATAGAACAATGTTCTTCCATCTCACAAACCAAAACAATAGACTTAATTTCTGACCTCTTGAATCATATGAACCATAATCAACATTATTAAAATAAATAACTTACTAACGCCAATGGATGACTGTTATAAGGTTATAAAAACAGTTTACTTTATTTCCTTAGTAACTGATTCCCCTCTGGGTGAACCACAGTTAATATCAGAAACATAATAAACAAGTCTTTATCTGTTGGATCTATCTGTGTTTTGGTTTTGTACGAGCTGCAACACTGTTTTAAATTAATAAGTTAATAGTGAAACCGGTTCGTTGCTTCCCCTTTATTTGTGCTAGTGTTGAAAATGGATTTGACTAAAAGTAGTTTGTGGGCTGTGTAAACATTACATTGTGACCAACTGGGTGAAATTGGAAACATCAGACAATATCTCACGGCAAACTGTGAAAAAGGCTGCAGTAGAGCTTCAAAACAGGGACGAATGTGTTCATTTCTTTTAATGTAAGACGCTTTGGATAAAAGGGTCTGTTAAATGTAGATTTTCAAATGCAATAATGTGTATTGTTGATGTCTCAGCATTATTCAGAGATGCAAATGGAGTCTGCCCCGGTGGCAAAGTGGACGGTGCGCTGGACATGTATAAAACAAAAAAGCGGGAGCAATATGTAGTAAAAATGATTTTTGACAAAAATAACGATTTGCATCTAAGGGCAGATAATCCAGACATTTTTCAGTGGATTATAAATTGATATTTTTCACAGAAAATTATTTTTGCATCTGATGTTTTGTTAATGCTTTCATCACTAGTAACTGATCAGTCAGCAGCAGGAGTCACTCAAGATCTTCCTCTCCAGCGATGATCATAACAGCACTTTAGACCTGCGCTTGGGGACAACACAAAAACAGGTTCGAGGACAGCAGCCTCTTCAAAGACGCGATGTACAGGTTCATGTACAGGGTCATCAAGTTTAGGGTGAAAGCAATGGGTCGCGTATGGGTAGTATGGGGGGTAACAATATACTCTGCTCACGATGCGATGGGTGCCTTGATATTCTATCCACGAAAAGATATGCATCACGATCATGGAAAAGAATTTGCAAAGAGTCCACGAAGCTAAAGAGGCTGGAGTCTACAGTGTTTAATACCATCCATCCAGTAAGCAGCAGTGTTGATGTTTGCATAAAGTTTAAAATGGGAGTCAAGGATAGTCTCCTGGTAAACATTACATATAACAAGAAGGTAAGGAAGTTACAATACATGACTGTTGTATATTGTGATACATAGTGTGGCGTGGGTTGACGAGAGAGACACGGACACATTGGTAGTGTTCAAGGACGTGCAGGGCGCTTTATTAGAAGGTGCACCTAATACATTTTTAAAAGTCACTCTGTGGCTTCCTGGAGACAGTGGTGGGCAGGCGCAAGGAGCGCTCCTTCTACACTTGAGCTTCAACACATGGCTTGAAGGAGTTCTCCTGAACTCAGCAATGCAATGTGTTTGTGAGCAGGGAATCAAAAACTTATTTTCTAGCAGCATTCACTGTTTGAAACCAAATCCAAACTCTCTGCTGCAATAAGAGACACATCTCTATCTGTTGAGGATTGCCAGCAGGATCTGGGCTGGGACGTGGTTCCAGGCATATTTGAAAGAGGGCTTGGGGCCACAGAAAGAGCCTTCAAACACATCCGCCACACACCCACCAGCCGGCGGAAATGAGAACCGCTGCATCCTGCCACTAAACATTCAAACCCACACAATCTTGTGTAGTACGTCCCACAGACTGATGAGCAGAGCAGTCAGAGGAAGTATTTCACTTAAAGAACTTCTTCTCTGCTCAACAGTAGCTGCGTGACATGCCTGACCTGCTGCAGAAGCCACCTGACCTTTGACCTGTGCTCTTTCAGAACACTTCGAGTGGAACAGGAGCATAGAGTCTTTAGGGGAGCTGCAGGAATATTGTAGGTTTATTTCAGGACATTCAAAAGACAGACCACAAAAGGCAGAGAAGCAATTGATTCTGAGCAGAGACTTGATGATTGAGATCACGGCGTTTAACAAAGACTTCAATGGGTCCGAAACTTTTTTTATGACAGAAGTTAGCTGCCAGGGGAATGGGCACAAGAACAAGAGTTTTGTATTTGTGTCGTTGTCCTCAAGGCGTGTGCTTAAGGAGCAGAGAGTAGACGAGGAGAGTGTGTAACGGTGACGCACTCCAGCGTCTGCAGAGTGAGGGAAATCATTACAATAGAACGAAAATCAGATAAAAAAAAAAACAACAAAAAAAACGCACTGACGGGAGGGAAATAGTCCAAAACAACTCATCAGCGTTTGAGTTTTCTGACAAACAGCTGACCTCAAGCTCCTAGCGGTGAAACTCCTAGAGGTAATCGCTTTTGTTTTGTACGACCCTAGCTTTTTCTTACATTATATAATAATTCCACAACAAACCTGAAACTGTAAAAAACCACGTATATGTGCCATGATTATTTGGTAAAGAAAAAGAGAGTCCCTTTCAGGTGATGGGTTTGAAGTGATGCTTCTCCGTCACACAGGGACAACATTCTCTACCATCATTAAATGGCCTGAAACATCTTCCTTTATCTACCAGCAGCCTGGATCGGTAGAGCTAGAGCTGGAGAATTCTTGCTCATGTGTTAATTGAGCTCCCAACACTGTGAGCTACACAGCAATCAAAAATATGGAACGTGAATATTTCGAAACCAGCCGAGCGAACAACAAACCGAATCAAAGATCCATCCTCTGCGTTTTCATTTATTCCTTCTTCACAAGTGAGGGTTGAGAAACCTGGTTCTGCTGACACATTGTTTAACCTCACAAGGCAGCCCTCGGTTAACCCTCAGGAGTCCAGAGCTTTTATAAGTGTTTTTACTACTTTATACGTTGCTCTAATAAATCAGTTTATGTGGTAATGCTTTATGTTATTTTTTAGAACAACCCCAGCTTCTTTTTTTTTATTTTATTTTTTTCTATAAACATTCTAAACATTCACAAATCTCTCAAAAAGCTATGTATATGTATTTGTTTATACAAAGAACTGTATAAACAAACAGGCGATTCTCTCCTAAACCTTTACAAGGTTCCAAGCACTTTTTGTTCCATTATGCTTTGTTTTGTGCCAGAATTTAGAAAAACACAAGCTATATCACAGGTCTTGTACTTCCAAGGGTTATTACTTCGTTTCAAAACTAGATAACAGGAGCACACTTCTTATTCTTCGAACAGTTCTACCTCGGCTCCAGCAAGAGCCTGCAGTTTATTTCTTTTTCACTGATTTCACACGGAAGACCTGTAATTACTGATAATTGTAAGGAGTCATATTGTTCACGACAGCATAAAAAGAATTTATTCATAATTCATTTCTAGACTACGTAGATCATGATGACTTGGTCTCAAACTGTAATAAAGGTAATGACTACACACTGCACTGATAATCACTGTGTATTATTATACATCCAAGAGCTCTGCTCCTCCATCATTGTTTGGTTTAGCTCTGCCTTCCGGAGACTTCAGAGTACAATGTGGACTGCCGAGTACTCCCCTGCCCTCTCTCCTGCACCTGCACACCTCCAGAGTGAGAAATAGAGCAAACAAATTTCCTCTGTAGCCCCCACCACTTCAAGCTCCTCCCCACCGGCCAGAGATTCAGAGGCACAAACACAAAGACTGCTTCTTCCCCAAGCCATCCACCCCCGACTCTTTGCATTGCGCACCTCTCACTTATTTCGTAATTGTTCTATGTATTTCCATCATTGCACCTGCACTGTACTCTACTGTTATCAAGTTCACTGATTTCATGTCTTTTTTGCCATTTGTAAATATATTCAATCCACCACATGTTCAGCGCATTAATTTGTTATTTTTTGTATGTGGTTATTCTGCAATAAAGCTCATTCTGAAAATACATCCGAGAGAAGTTAATCCCTCGTGTGTCTTATGCATTATATACTAAAGGAAAGCAGAGGAATTGACCAACATGAAGCAGTGGATGAAAAGTTTGTGTTAAAAGGTTTGTAGATATTTCCTTCACTCTCGTATTAACCCTTAGAAGTCCCTATGGCCATTTTAGCGTCTGTTTTGAATTATGTAGGAATGACACAATCCATCTATTGTTTAATTTTGACTTCAAATATAATGTGTGGGTTTCAAAAAAAGAAACATCACTTTTGATATTTTGTGTTTTAAACAAACGTTTCGTTTAAGACCCCAAGTCTGTGCCATCTAGTCTTGAAAAGAAGGGTAACCCCTTGGAAGTACAAGACCTGTCACCAGGGCTTTTTACTCAAAATTCCTGCACAAAACAAAACACAACAAAACAAAAAGTGCTTGGAACAGTGGATAAGGTTTAGGAGAAAATGTCACATTGTTTTGACCTTGTCTTTGCTTTTTGAGGGGATTTATGAATTTTAATTTTGTCTCAACATGTTTGATGTTTGAAAAAAAAACAAACAAAAAGGCTCCGGACATCTTAGGGTTAAGCCACAGAACTCTGAGGATGTGAAAAAATGAACATGTAACAGAGCTGCAGCACAGATTGCACTCGGGACTGCTCTCGTCAGGGTCAGCGTCATGTCCAGAGGTTTTCTTTGGTCAATAGCTGGATGAAGTAATGGGGGGCAGTCGGTTAGTGCACAGGCCAGGCCCCACACACAGCAGGAAATGGTTCTGAATGAACATCTCAGAGGAAGCTTCTTGTAAAAACGATGCACAAGAAAACAAACAGTCAAGAACATCATGTCCATGCTGAACAGACAAGGTAAAGAAATGGTAAAATAGGCATCATTTCCACTCTCTATTTAGTTTTAACGTGGTTTAAGATTCTGCTAAAGTCCACGAGCTGCTTCAGTGTGGATCTACTTAAAGTAATGGCACTTGGTTTTAAGATGGCGCAGCAGCATTGATTTTATTGCGTCGGGTTTGATCCTCAACACACACCTGCTCGCTACGGCCTACTTCCTCCCCGAGAGGAGAGAGAGATGGAATAGCACTCGAGAGGGGGCGAGAGGAATAAACGTTTCTCCAGACTCACTCACTCACTCACACACGTGATGCCACTCCTTCAGTACGGAGTACTCTCCCTCCCTCTCCCTGCAGCTGACAGGAAGTAATTAACACACCTTCTACATTCAGTTCTCCACTGCAGGAAACGCTTGGGTTCTGAAGGAGACCATGCTCTGAGGACAATAGCAGTGTCTCTCCTCCAAGCAGCAGAGACTGCATCGGGAGGCCAATCGCAAACAGATGGCCGGTGAACGGCGATCTATCCTTTGGGAAACGCTTCATGTTTGTTCTTGGACTGGAAAAGTAAAAGATAACAGCTTTGCTTCGCATCCGGAGCTGCCTCTGAGACTGACTCACCTACAGCTTTAGAAACATCCCAATCCTCCGAAGGACAGAAGAAGCTCAAGCGCACATGAAAACTATTACGTGTTTAAAAGCAGCACCCTTTCTTTCTGACATTTTTTGTTATTTCTGCAAAAAAAATCTTTTTGTAGAATTTCACAAGTTTTTTTTGTGGAATGGTTGTGTAATGTATTGAAAAGAACCTGGGATTGTACTACAAAATGAAAGCAAGCTTTAAAGATAATTTATTCCAGCAATTTGGAAAGTAGTAAAGATGAAGGTTAAGTGCAAACACTGGTTTTGTTTACTAGGCTTCATGACTGTTTTATAATGTTCTGATTCTCAGGCAAAGTTTCCATTGTTCTTGTGGAAAAGTCTGATTAACAAAAACTTAGCCTAATTTTAGGACAAGGAAAGAAAATCTTGCATTGAACAGTTTTATTCCACTGAATAAATGGTGCATATAATATACTAGACCCAGTGTTTCCCCTAGGATCATGGCCTTGGGGGGGGGGGGTTGTGGTGTTATGGGTGGTGCGGCAAAACACTCACACAAACACTTAATAGTGTTTATGTTTCTTTTAATTGCAGTATACCAATATATTATAATGTCTGAACAATTACTGTACAATAACTAAACAACTGTACACTGAACTAAACACTAAACATCAGATTTATTTTAATATGGTCTTCATGCTCTTGATTAGCACTTTGGTCTGCTGTTGAATCGTTGGATTTCTGTCAGCTCAGGGCACAAGGCTGATTTTGGTAAGAGAATCATAATTGAGAGACATGTGCCTTTCACTAAAGCCAACGATGAAGATGATGACAATAATAATAATAATAATAATAATAATAATAATAATAATAAGGCGTTGTTATTTGTTGCTCCTACACCTTGGAAAGGCAATAAGACTTTGATCAGGGTGCCCATTTAATTAATTTATAAAAATTCCTTTTCATGCGGTGTGTAATGACGTTTCGAGGAACATACGTTTCAAGTTTTAAACGTGAAAGTGTTGTGTGTCAAGTTCTAGTCTTTAATACTAAAGAGTCAATGCTGAAACCGGTTCTTTCTTCCTTAATCTTTAGTTCAAGACGGTGACCTCACCCGATATTACACCCTCTCACCACCGGCGCGTCATCCATCCATGTTTAAAACTCCTGCTCCCACTGCCATCAAGTCAAAATATAGTAACGCTTACAATAATTGTAAAGAGAAATACATTAACGTAACTGAATCCTGCTCCAATCGCTCAGCCCCTGAGCCACCCCAACCCAGACTTAAAAAAAAACAAATAACTAACTTTTCAAGACGGTGATATGGGCTCTTCCAAAATCATCAAGAACAAGATGCACAACTTACTTTTTTAAAGGGTCGATCACGGTCTTCTGAATCTGATTTACCTGCAGAGAGAGAATGGAACCAAATTATTTCATTCAGATATTTTAGAGCAATCCTGGTAGTGCATTTATAGCGTACAGCATGTGAAACCATTTCAGAAAGGGAACTATTATTTAACGACGCCATGTTATAACATTGAAAGGGTTGTGAATGATCTCGACTGATAAGTTGAAGCAGTGAACCAGGTTAACAAGTGGCCAAATCTACAACTAGCACTAGTCAGATAAAGGTTCTCCATTACTCTGTTATCTTTCTCAAAATAAATATTAATGACAACCCCCCAAAAGTTTTCATTGAAGCTAATAAGAAGCAGGATATGGCACAACCCCTACGCTCAGAATATCAACAAGCGGTCCCCCCTCCCTTTCAAAATACAAGTGCTGGAAAACTTTATTAGTTTTTTTGTGCTCCTGGCCTGCGGAACAGTGCGCTAGAGATGTGAATACTAATGCAGCGATGAGCACAAAAGACAGGAATCACCGAGGGACTGCAGATGAAAGCTCCACAGAGGAGAGAGGGTGGGCCGCCCAAACAAGATGAAAGTCCTTTGCAAGTAAACATTTTTAACAATAAGAGTTTATATTTCCCCTCGCTCTTCTGTGTGGTTGGTGGAGGAGGAGGTGGGGAGTTAAACGAACGTCACCTCGCTTGAGGCTCGAGGCCCCAAACTAATAGTGTCTCAAAAGCTGCCTAACAATGAAGCTCAAGAACTGGCGAAAGATCATTTACATTGCAGATCGGAGATGGCACTCGGATGCGGTTGGCTGGCAGAATGCGAGGAGAGAAGAAGAATAGGAGGAAGAGGGAAACCGACAGGAACTGGCAGACTCATCAGAGCATCTGTGCTTCAGGAGATAATCAACAACTCACTCGATATTGAGAGTAGAGTCACTCACCAAGACCAAACAGTCAGCTCAGAACAAAGGCTCTCGGGGCCGTCGAGCTACAGTCTCGGCTGATTTCTGTCATCGCCAAACCCAAGAAGAGACAGGAAAACACTTGATGCCTTTTTACAGATTTATAAACAAGTTCATCACAAATGATCAATATCTAAATGTAATCCGTTAGCATCTGACTAATTGTGATCTTTCAAATGGGAATAAACTCATGTGACCAAATACAGTACAAGAAAAGTTTTCTAAATGAACTTGCCTCCGCCTGTCAGCTGATGAAACCATTGTCACCCTTGCTTCCATTTCAGAAGTCCTCAGTCGTGGGCGAGCAGTTGTACTTAAACAAGCAACGTTGATCGACTTTCAGCCGTGTAAAGGGTGGATAAACGCAACAGACTGCGCTTCCATTACAAAGGATCGTAAACACATCATGAAAACATCCAACACAGGTCATGTATGGGCCAAGAAGTGGGAACATAGTCTGAGATTTTAGACATCAAATAGCTGAAAAGGCAAAATTACTAAATTTGCCTAAAAGGATACATGCGTGGTTTTAGTCTCTAATGTAATTCCTCAATTGTCAGAATAACAGTATCTGTTATCGGATGAAAGCATGAAGCTTTACCGAGCCACATTTCAATTTGAGCTTTTACAGGTGGATGTGGAGGCGGGGCACCCTTAAGTATTGCCTTCACGCGCATGGAATTCCACGGCAAGCACCGTGAAAGATAATAATTGACCTTCTGGAAGAACTCATGAAAGATTACATCCAAATTGAAATGCTTGTGTTCATATGACAATTTACGTAAACTATGGATGAAACCAGTACACAACCAACATTTCTGAAAATCCCAGTGCAGTTAAGAACCCGTCTTTAATCAACCACCACATTTCCTGCTCTGATGCATGCTTTGACCACATCAAGTGCCCCAATGTATCGGCCATGTTTTGGGCTGATTAGCATATTGTGCTATCAAGCAGTTGAAGAGGAGAGGGAACACCTTCTGTACAATATCATTTCAAAACACTGCTGGGGAGGGATGAAACTACATTCCGCTGTCTTTCGCAGCTGAAAGAGGCGACAGTAAACCAGGGATATGTTAGATGCTGAGCAAAGAGAGAAGTATCTCCATATGATGAGAGAAAAGCCTGAGGAAAACTCTCGAGTGAGAAGCAGTGTGTGAGTCAGGGGCCAGAGATCAACCACACACATGCTTTAAGATGCAGTATATACTGTAGGACCCAGAAATACGCGCTGTTGCATGCACATAAACCCGGAGCAGAATCAATATTCCTCCCCGCCACCGCGGCTGCTGGTTGTTAATCATGAAACGCTCCACAGGCCTTGAAGCTGCGAGAACATGACTCCAAAATACCCCAGAAACAAGATCCACTTATTACCATAACATTTCCTTACTTATTTTTATCCTGCCCAGGGCAACCGGTCTTCGCTCAACTGAGAGTGGAAAAATACTCTTCAGTTCCCTTTACAACACAAACGCCCATTTCCTGCCAAGCATGAGCAAATATCTCAAGGTGACTGTATTGCTGCAGCTAAAGGAACTGATTACTACAGGCCCGTTTTTCAACAGATGACCGACAGGAAGCAATGGGCACAGCCAGGGAGTGATGACAGGAGGAATGGGCAGACACATGCAGTGGCACTGATGGGAAAACACATCGACCAGAAAACACGGATTGAAAGCCCGAAGGAAAAATACGTTTTGCCCACAGGTGCACATCACTCAAAGAGAGGGACACCTGGGAGAGCCAATCAAAACAGACATCAACCAATAGATGAACTTAGATCGACTAAAGAAAGCGCTTCCAACTTTTAGTGGCTTTACGTTTGTTGTGCTAGATATAGAAAACAAGAGCAGTGCAGCTCCCCATAAATGACATCCGTGTTTATAACTAAGCAGAACATGCATGATGCCATATTAATTCAGTCTTCAACATCAAGGACAAATAAAAGTTTGTTTTTTTTTCCATGCTACAGGTCCACTGCTAGTTGTTTGTTTCTGGTTGTTGGTTGTGACTCTTGTAACTTTGGTGCAAAGTTCTGAAAACCCCGTCTTCTGCTCCATTTCTTGGTTTCTTGTTTATTACTACTTACGTTTATTACTGAAACACACAGTTGTTTAGAATTTTATAAGCCATGTTTCTTTTCAGAGGAAATAAAACTTTTAAAATCTTTATTTTTATGTTAAAAATTCTCAAAACAGTGTTTAACTAAAAGGAAAGTGAGAAAAAAAAACAGATTGGAATTTTCATCAAGTTTCTCTTTATAAAAAACTATAAATCTACAGCAACAAGATTTCGAAAATTACACTAAATATTGAAAAACATTAGTTGTAAGTTTATAACACAGTTATAAAGCTGGGAATATTCCATGTGTATACAATCTTTATAACTTGCATATTACAGTGATTGAGACGGTTACACGCCTCCTGCCTGCTGCTGCTGTTTGTGTTCCACAAATCTCCCAGGGGCTCTTCGTATAAACATCTTCCTACACGATTTATAAGTGTTTTGGCACTGAAATCGAACACTTTAGTGTGGCAAAAATGATGGACATATAACACAGTAAAAAATCTACAATGTACAATCTAACACTAATAAACCTATTACTACTACTAAGAATATTCTATAAATAGAATATTAACAATGCAATCTCTGCTAAAGTGTTACTAAAGCAATCACTCATCTGTCAATGCTCTCATACGCTCCACAAACTTCCCGCCCCAGGCACACACGCAATGTCGTCATTACCATAATGGATGTATTATCCCTCGAAAAGTCTGTTGCTCAGTTTTCAGAATCTGTTGAGATTGAGTAAGTGACCCCCACTCTTATCATTGTATAGCCCTCAAGCACCGAGAAGTGTACATCCAGGAGAGTCTCCTGAGTCAGCTGGTCCTGAGGCTGCAAACACTCACTACCCCCCAGCTTCAGAACATTTGACACACCCGCTCAGACTCCACTGATTCAGTCAAACCGCATCCTCAAAATTCAAAACGAGACTGAACTAACGCAGAGAAGCAAGAGCTAAATAAAGCGCACAAGGATATTTGTCCCTAAAACAAGAATGTGCCACAGATTCTGAGGAGAGTAAAGCAGCGGCAGAAAGATCCGGACTAGATGCAGACTGAGCGATCACACGCTGAGGGTCGAGTGAGGCTCCCCAGATTTAACCTCACACAGCCAGCTCGGCCATTGTTTGAAAAGATAAAAGCATCCTGGCGAGTTGCACCCCCTCACATCTGCACCACAGATTGCCTAACTTGATTCTGAACAGAAAACGTTTTTTTCTCGGGACGACTAGAGTTAGTGCTGGAACTGATCACGACTCCTCAATCATATTTCAGCCACTTCATCAATACTTGCATAACATTTCTGACATTCTCCACATTTCATATATTTTTTTAGCTCTAAACTGTGCTTTTATGATTATCATACATTTAGATACTCGACTCATAGTTAATGGTTGGGTGAACCATTTATTGTCAAAACAACTGTGTTCACTCTTTTGACATCATAATGACAACAGAAACTCTCCAAATGATTCTGATCAGAAGCCTGATAACATGCACAAAAACTGACACAGATGAGTTCTGGTAAAGGGAACCATCCTCACCTTTCAGGATGCAATCAATGTTTCTGGCTTAGGGCTGGGCAATATGAAGCAAAAATATATATATCTCGATATATTTTGCTATATCTCGATATACAATATATATCTCAATATCTTTACAGGATTTATAACCCCCCAAAAAAACCTACTACAAAAACAAATATTACAAATTTCAAAGTCGTTTTTTATTGAAGCTGAGAGGTAGGTGGTTCCAAAAAAAGTGCTTCTGCGAATTTTCATTCAGGAATCCTTGCATACATATTATTAAACAATAAAAAAAATACATATTGCCTTTTCATTCAAAAATAAAACAACAAAAAAACAGGCAGTGCGAAGGGACAAAGTGCTTCTGTAACATTTAGGATATAAAAAAATCCCTGATAACATAAATAATAATTTAACTGTAAAATAATACACATTGCCTTCTTTTCATTCAAAAATAAAACAACTCAAGCTCATCTTTGCAGGACCTCTGTTGTAAGTAACCTTTTCCAATTCAGCAGCAAGCCGCGCTCTCTCTGTAGTGTACAGTCGCGGGAGTTCCTGTCTCGAAAAGTAATGGCGACTGGGTAAACTGTATCTGACTGGGATCAAGTGTTTTTAGCATACGTTTAAAGCCACGTTGTTCAACGACGGATATGGGTGCCATGTCCACCGCTATGTGAAATGCCACGGACTCTGTGATGCTACACCACCTTGCGCTCTGTCTTTCATATTCTACACTCCGCGTTATAGAATTTTGGAGATTAGTGGAGCTTTGGTTGGCAGCAACTTTCACGGCATTCACGGCAGTAGACATCTGTCTGTTGTTCGTCTGACGACTTAAAACCAAAGTATTTCCATATAATGGAGCCAGCTGTTCTTTTTTTTGCTACAAGTTCTGTAACCTCCGGGCTGGTTGCGGGCGCCGCCATGTTGAATGAGACGACAGGCAAGGGGAGGGGGAACAAAAGCAAGGAGGCGGGGACGAGCGCAGCACAGAGAAGGCACACAAGCAAAGTGGCGAAAATTAAATATAGACATTATATCGATATGTACGATATGCCAGAATTCATAGCAAGTTTAAAAAATATCTCGATATATTTTAAATATCGAGGTATCGCCCACCCCTATTCTGGCTCCTCATAGACCCTCGCCTCTTTCATTCAGTGATGCGCCGCCGACGTTTCTAAGCAATGGGGAAAGTCAAAGGATCCACGGGTAAAGCAAGTTGAACTGTACAACTGTAACAGCAAAGGGACAAAAAAGATCTCCAAGGAACTGGGAATGCCGACCAGCGGCATTCAAACTCTGATAAAGAAGTGGAAAAAGAGGGATTCTGTTGAAACTAATAACCATTTCTGCTACAACTGCCAGAAAAACTAACTTCAGCTGAAAAAAAATGTGGCGCATGGTCGAGTTTCCAGAAGAATCGGATGCATGGTCGAGTTTCCAGAAGAAAGCCATCACTACGCAAAAATGCCACAAAGTAGCCGCTTACAATACGCCAAAGAGCTCAGAGACAAGCTCCACACTTCTAGAGCAAAGTTATTTGGAGCAAGAAGACCAGAATTTTACTTTTTGATCACAAACATAAACTCTACACGTGAGCTATGCGTGAGCTCCAAAGGCACAGGGAGCTTGGTCAGAATCGATGGAAGATGATTGCGGCATGTTCTGAAAGGATCTTGAAGGAACATTTGCAATCACCTGCATCGGAAGCTATGCATGGGACATACCTACACGACAGCGATCCAAAACATAACGCCACACTAGAATAAAGAAAAGGTTCTGGAGTGCACCACGGTCTCCTGACCTCAATATCACTGAAGCACTCTGTGGAGGACTCAAACGTGCCGTTCATGCAAAACAGCCTAAGAATTCACCATTTTAAAAACAGTGGCCACAACTCTTGAATGACACATAAATGAGTATATATGCAGATCAGAAACACAAATCGATCAAATATGCGCAATATTCCTCACATTATAAATGAACCACGCAGGAGAACAGGAAATAGAGCTGGAGAGGGAGCATAATTACCGCAAGGAGCTTCCACTCACCTTCTCCTGGTTGAAGGCATCCATTCTCTTCATGGCTGTGTCCAGAGCGTTCATGGAGTCGAGGAAAGCCTGATCCTGCTCGCACAGCGGGTTACTCAGCAAATCCCCGGAGATCTTCACTGCTGCCTTGGACATGGCTGTAACACACAAACAAAGCAGCTTACATTAACAAAAACATGCAAATGTAGAAATGACGCAAAAACTCTTCCGCATGTTAAAAATCTAGACTAAAACCAAAAAGGGAGTACAGCGCTATGGTAACAGGGCGGGGCTGCCCCAAAAGCATGTTATTTTAACAAAGATGTCCCTATAAACTGTAATGGCGATGAGGATGAGTATTTGGATTCTGATAATAAGAACACCTAAGCATAGAACCAAACCGTTGAGATTACACAAAATCTTAGCATATAGCTCTAGAATTACGTGTGAACGTGTAACGTTAGGGAGATATAATTACCGGTAAATATTCTCTTATAAAACAGTGACCCTGTCCTCCTGTATGGTACTTTTTGTAAAGGTGGCATTGCTTTCATTCCTGCAGGGCTCGATTAACGGCCAGTAAATAATAATTGGCTTGATAAGTTTACCGACCATCAATATTTCATCAACAGCGGTTAACAGACGTGAATTGTACGTGACTGTGTGGAATATTACAACAGCAGAGTCTGCAACCGCAAAAGAGTACACGTGTCTGGAATCCTCTCGGCTTTCCTTGACACTCACCAACACAAGCTTTAAACATGTTCACGAGTAATTGTCATTTGGGGCAATATTTCTGGCTTTATTGCATTAGAGAATTTTTTTCCCTCCCATCCAAAAGCGGAAGAATACATTTACAGAAGAACAGAAATGGAACGATTCTGTTCGGAGTGTTGCTTTAAGATTTTTATTTCATTTTCATGCCCTGCTCCTAACACAAACCCAGGGACACCGCGAAAGAAAAAAGTGCTGTTTTCACGCCGAAGCAGCAGAAATGCTCTTCTACGCGGATAAGAAGTAAGAAGCCCTCTCTCTCCACCAGATTGAGTTTGAGAAAGTTTCGCTTCTTTCTCCACTTTGCCCCATTTAGCTGCAGGATCTGCGGGGGGCGTGGCTGGGGGTGAAGGGATGTTTGTTTTCTGTGGCTTCCTGTCTGGTGAACGTCTGATCTGGATTGACGCTGACGAGCTCATCTGATCTGCATCCTGACAGTAAGCAGCTCTGGCAGCGATGGCCACCCACAGTAATTGATGCTGGCACTATCGAGGCATCAGAACATGATCAGAGCTCTGTAGTGAATATTCATCAGTGCCGTCAACTCTCTAACCACCCCGAACATCCAGCGCTTCATACTCTTCTGCAATCTCCATCTCTCTTCTGATGGATTTCAGCCTTCTCCTCTGATCTGTTTGTTTCTACATTCTATTCTCCTTCAATAGACATATGACACACTTTAGTAAATGCCCCTCACCCGACCACAACACAGCACACAGATGATTCGTCAATTATTGGTCTCCACCAGGGCCTACCCAGGGTTAGGCTTAAACTGTTGTCTATCTCCATGTGTTTTTGAGGTTTACTTTGAGTCTCTGCGACCACCGAATCAGCGTGTATTTATATACAAGCACACGGACGTGCAGGAACATTTCAAAACGACACTTTCAACCTGCCAAAAATACAGCCTACGCTGAAGCCTCGACACGGTCACGGGCCCTTACACTGAAACCACTCCAAAAATCTAACTTCCTAGAACATAGACCGCAGCTCTGTGATTGGTCAGTTTGGCAGCAGGGACGTCAGACACGTCTGATTTTTTTTTAAACAGACACGTGTGGAGTGTAATGATACCCTGACCTCACAATGCGATATGCATCTCATTACAGGGTTCATGATATGATATGCATCACTATATTTTTAAGTTATCACTACAACTACTTTTTTATTTCTAAAAAAAAATGACAAAGTAAAATTTTAGTAACATTAACTTAGAACTACGTCTGGTAATTTCACGTTTGTTTGTTTTGTTATTTAAAGCTGGCACCTAAGACTGACATTCCTGGCTGTACAAAAGGAAAAACATTAATGAAACTAAAGATATAGTTTCAGCTCCACACGTATATCCACAGCGGTGAAAGAAAGCCACAGCTTCTCTTCCTCACCCAAGCAAGCGGATGACGTGCTGAACCCGGCTAGCCAAAGGCGAAAACCAAAGTGATGGTTTTCATTCATTTTAATTGTTAACATTTAGCTCTATATTAACTTTAATTTCTAGAGATTCTTAGAACTCTGGTGACTTCTACCAGCTGCTCTGGTGAGATTAAATGACCATCATCGTATCATGGACATATTGCCTCCTAGCGACGATGCATTTTTGCTCTGCAAAATATCATCCCATTAAATATTGTTACACGTGAGTGTGGACCTGTTTTTTTGTACGCAATTGTAGTGCTCAAGACTGGTCACACTCCACCAGAGATTCAGAGAACAATTTAAAAATGACAACGGCTTTTTAAAGACGAGAATGGCTGATATTATTTACAAGTACTAAATAACAAGTACAAGGCAATGTTGCTCAATAGACAAAAAAACAGGAAGACGTCTGTTGTTTGCAATAAAGAAAAGTAATTGTTCTCTCAGGTCTCGGCTGGGCCTTGTTCTCGATGCTGTCTGGTCTTGGCTTAGTCTCGGTCAAGGTGGTCTTGACTACAAGACTAGAACAGCGTGCACGTACCTAGGTGCGTAACCGTCGACTCTGGTGCATATAGAAGAAAAACCATCACACACCTAGATCAGCTTCTGTGCTTTTCTTCATGTCCTTGTGAAGCTTCTTTGTCTGCTCTTCCAGTCTGAAAAGATTTACAAATAAAGAAACAATGAGATAATCTCCCTCAGTCTGGGTTTTCACATGAGTTTCAGTAAACATGGGAAATGTTAGGAGGCTCTTCTCCAGAAGCTGGGACAAGAGTCACAAGGTAAACAAATGGTTTGCACCGTGCTGGACTGAAATCCCTCTGTTAAAGATAGCTCTTTTACAGCAGCCTAAAGACCAACATCTGAATGATTGAATCCAGATCCAGCTATTTGGCATTAGCTCAAGTCCCAGTGTTTGGAGGAGGGGTGATAAAGGAGGAAACACCACCCCCGTGGAGCTGGATTCATTGTGATCTGGGGCAGTCCTTCTAGCAAATGCAGCACATCAAAAGGACGATAGATGGGGCCATGTACCATCACATGTGGGGTGAGAACAAAGGCCAGGACTCTGAAAATGAGGCTCAGCAAGCAGCACATGAAGCTCCAGGAGTTTTAGACATTTCTCCAGACATTAATAATGACCAGTAGAGGAGCTTCAATAGATTCATACAGTTTAAACGGATGACTCTAAACCAGACATTCCTTCATGTTTAACCTTTACAAAGAGCTTCTAAGGTTCAACAAACAGAGACAGCTTTATATTTGATTGTTTGTATTGCATGATTTCTCTTTGCAGGGATCTTAACTCAATCTCCTCATACTAAACATTTCTCTTCAGAGATCAATGACCTCCTGTTGAAAATAAAAATATCTATACCTTTTTTTTGCTTCAGTCATTTTGTCGCACCTTCAGTTAACCAAGGACCAGGTAAAAAATGCTGAGGACCTAAGGTCATATTTGAACCATAAGAAGCATGAAGAAGGCCTCAACAACTTTTGGGAAACCCATTTGGAGTTTCCTAAACACATTGATATCAGGAAAAAAAGCCCAGATTTTCATTCTCTTCTAAATTTCTGCTCATCCTGAAAAGTGGAAAAAAAAAAACCTTTCCTTAAACATTTCTTAAAAGATAATTCACCCATCAAAATCATAACGATGATGAGATGCTGGACAGTATGCTAATTTCATTTTAAAGTCATTTTTTCTCTCTGTGTGTGTGTATATTATAAATGCACTTTTCATTGTTTTACTTCATCTCTTTTAAAAATAATGTATTAAAATTACTAAGCTACTGTAAGAAAAACTGCATAAAGGGCTAGTGAGTGAGATGAAATTTGATTTGAAAAAAAAAAAAAAAGAATTGTAATTTTTAGGTAAAAAACAGCATCACTCCTGCCATTCCCATCAACGAGAAATACCTACTTAGGGCAGAAACTATTCACAGGATCCCTGTGTGGCACTGTTGGCCTATTCATACCAGCCCCGCGGGGGTGTTAACAACCGCAATTAATGCTTGCTTGCGTGTGTGTGTGTGTGTGTGTGTGCGTGTGTGAGGGATTGAGAGAGACGGGAGCTCTTCATTATGATCAATTAGGTGGAAAATTAGACATGAAACAGGGACTCCCTCGAGGCACCTCACCCTGCACTTATTACTGTAATTAAGGCAGATCACAGAACGAATGTTGCTAGAATTGGTAATTGCATCTTTTTTTACCATGATATTGCAAAAGTAAAGATTTGGGGGCATTGAAATTAAATCAAGCAGCTACAGCTAAAACAAAGATTGTGATTTTCACTTTGTTTTCTTACACGTATTAGCTAGAAAACATCCAATATCAGATGTGATTTTAGCTTAAAGATAGCAGGGTTATACTCTCTGAGCTCAGTTAACAGGAACAAATCTGAACACAGGCTGCAGCTAAAAACACCAGTTTAAAAGAACATAAAGCACTATTATTGCAAAAGCTGCAAAAAAACATTGCAAAAAAGAAAAAAGTAAACACAAGAAACAACTAGATGTAAAAAAAAGATGAAAGACCAAAAAAATTTACTAAAAAAAATGAGACAAATCATAAAACGAGAACCAGAGCAAACGGACAAAACAAACAGAAAAAAAAGACAGAACAGGACAAAAGAAGGAAAAAAAATATCACAGAATAAGAAAATAATAATAAAAAAAGCACACAGTAGTCAATCTCTTAGAGCAAACAAAAAAAAACCTGCAGACATCCTTTCTTCCTTATTGTATATGTAGGACCTGAATAAAGCTTTCATGGAAATGTGTGTATTAGTTACAGTAGCGTGTAAGTAAATCTTCAGCAGGAACTGGTTTCTGCTCAGATTAGAGTCAGCTCACACTGAAACGCTCCGATAAGAGATGAACGTCTCCATGTTTCCAGGGCTGGCTCCAGTTAAAGTTAGTTATACGATACTAAAGCTGGTTTTCATTGTTCCATCGCTTACCATGTGGCCCACGGATTGACAGTGCACACACATTTTTTTGGTCAAAGTTTGAGATAGTCAAGACAAAAAGGCAAACGTTTGCACACCCCACAATTGAGTGGAATCCGATACGCAGCTCACTTCCACATGGACGGAGTGTTGAAATAAAATTATTTCCCTTTCAATCAGCAGTTCATGTTGAAGCGCATCAAGTCCCCACTAAATTGCAAAAGGCACTCTTAGAACATGAAAATAGAACAAATCAAACCGAATTAGTCTCTAGATCAAGAAAAGAATTCTGCCAATGGGGCGAGAAAATTTGACTTGGCAATAGGGCTGAACGATATTCTGTTTTGACATCGACATCGCGATGTGCGCCTGCGCGATAGTCACAACACCGGAATATACGATGTGAGGGGTAGAATTCGCGCACATGCGTCTTTTCTTCCATATTTCCTCACATTCGTCCACCCTTTTTGGCGCACTAAAGTATTAATTTTGAGTGCCAAAACACTTGTAAATAGTGAAAGAAGATGAATAAACAACCATCGAGAGCCCCTGTGAGTTTTTTTTTAATTTTTCAATTACAGTCATATGTAATAAAGGTTTTTATACACAGGGTTTATTCCAAACAATATGATTTTCAATATATAGTGTCATTTTTGATATTATATAAATTTTTAAAACTGCTCATGTTCTTTATTCCAACAACATATTGCTTCATTAATTCATTTTTATCTTTTGCTAATTTTTGTATAGAAACACAAGGGTTTCTTTTGGACAAATCTAATCTGATGTAATATATTTATAGAGATTTTTTTCTGATGAAGGCGAAACCTCCTGTGGCAAGGTTGGGTTCTGTCTTCAGCTGGACAGGAACTACTCTACTATATTTTTATATACTATAAAAAAAAAAACCCGGACCTTTGTAAATAAAATAATCTGTAAAAGCCCTATTCAAACAAAACTTTTGAGTTGATGCAGGATAGGTTCAGGTATTTTTTTGCAATAAAATATTAAGTGACCATTTTGTCACTTGTAATGAAGCTTGCTTATTAGAGAAATGATTAAAATGTAATTATTGACTTTAGCCTGGATTGACGGCTCTCAATATCGCAATATATATCGTTTGGGAAAAAATATCGCAATGTAATTTTTGTCCAATATCTTTCAGCCCTACTTGGCAAAATTGACAAAAATTAGCAAAAATGGCTGCGCTCCTTTTGTTTAGAGGGGTGTGCAAGGGGAGCCGGGTCTGATTCCAGACTATCCTCCACTCTCTCCCAAATCACTTCCTGTCCTTCCCGATCAACAAAGGCTAACAAAGAATAACAATTTTAGTTAAGTTAACACTGATTTCTTAAAAATCAGACGTCTGTTGAAGTGGGAATATGTTGAGTAGGGCTGGGTATTGTGACCAATTCGATTTGATTCTTATTTTTAAGGTTTCAATTCAAATTAGATTAAATTTAAAATCGATAAGCTATGAATATTTCATTCAAAATGTTAGTTTTGCAGATCCATATTTTGATATAAATGCTGCTCTTATTTAAGTTTATTACTGAAATACACATCTACATTAATAATCAGGTGCACATTGATATTTATTTTAAACAACTTTTATCTTAACGAGAGGTGAATATTCAGATCCACGTGCATTAAAAATCGATTCTGGAAAAGTTATTGTTGCGTTAAATTGAAGATCAATTTAAAATCAGAGCATCGATATTTTTATATCTTTTTTTCTGGCTTTAAGAATCTAGTTTTAGGTTTCGTGGCAAAATAAAAGCTTGTTCTAATAATCTAAAACTAGATAATTCTTCTAAATAAGGAAATGAAAGCTTTTTCAGCTTTGCTAAGATTTCCGTTTCAGTGAGAGAAGGCTCACATATGTACTTTCCATTTTAAATAAAAAATGAGAAAGTGGAGCACCGTATTTTTGTGTTATTATAACACTAAGTTTCAGTTGTTTGTAGAGAAAAAGTGAATTTCCGTAGCTTATGATTATTTTAATTTATAAGATCCAACACTCTAAACCTTGGGATGAGATCTTTGTTTCTTTCTTTCTTTTTCTTTCTTTCAGCCTTGACGGCAACATGGCCATTTCATAGCTACATTGTTTGGTTACAAGTCATACATTAGTTGTACATGATATTATGCATTTATACAGTTGGGGTTTTTTTTTTAAGTAGACATAATTATAGTCTTTATATGGCTTTCCACATATTAGTTTCTTTTCCAGGGTTTTTATAGATAAATGGGATCTTTACCCCTACTTTTACCCCAAACTTCTTTGATTCACTAGTTAATTTTGGGGGAGACTTTTTTTTCTTTAATTGTATAATTTGGGTATTGATAAATATTATGGTCACTGTAGCAAAAACAGTAGCAGCCGTCTGTGTGTTTGGCCGTACTGTGTGCTTTAATAAAGAATAGTTCTGATGCTCTGCATAGTCTCTGCGTAATGTGATGAGCCTTATCCTTACATTCAGATTTTCTCGTGTTGCATCAAAGGGTCAGGAAATGTAAATCATATGCATTGGTTTCGGACCTGCTGCTCAGTTAACGCGCCGACCCAGTCTCAGACGCAGATCATTGTGGCTTTAAACAGTAGAACTTGAGCTTCTACTCAAACAGCAAGAGCGAGTGCTTAACAGCGCACTGTGATTTCAACATTGTTGAATCGGCCTGAGGAACAGCTACTGAAAACGAGGGAGGAGGGGTAGCAGGATAAAGGCAAAAGATTGACTTCACAAGAAGAGCTCAAGGAGCTATTACGCTAGGTGCTAATGGTGTAGCATTGGCCCAGCTGCTCCAGGCGGCTGTCACGCTACCACGTTAGCAGCACGCCTCCTGCTAACACATGAATGGCATTTAGAGTTGCGCAGGTTACAAGCCAACACATTAACACTAAACCCCCACGTTCTGGCGGAGGGATCCTGGGGGATGAGGAGGTGGAACTGGTGACGATATTTCCTTCATTCAGTGGGAATCATTTTGATGCCGAAAGCAGTAACTTGAAGCGACCCCAAAATTAACATAAGCAGGCATTTGTTTACACTTCGGCTTCGAAACTATTCATTTGTTCAGCCATCAGCTGGAGAATCTGCTCGTGCAGCCAGCCTTGAATAGCTCATCTCTGTACATGACTGAGACTGTTAGAACCTAAAATAAATATTCAAAAACTCATTATTATTTTATTGGGGTGTAGGAGGACCATGAGAACGTCAATGTGATTTCCTCTCTTGTTCGAGTGAATAAAGGCACAGTTTGGTTGCTCTCTAGGATAAAACTCTTTCGATAAGCTCTACTCTCAGAGAAGCCATGGCTCAAGTCTCTGGTTTCTGATCAGAGCAAATGTCATGACAATCGGGGGAATTTTTGATCATGCTGGATTCCCATTCCATTGTTCCATTCTGTGCTTTTAGGCAAATGTTTAACAAAGTTGGTGGAGCTAGCTGCAAGGTTAAATTAATCACTTGTCGGTGACACATATCCTGACCATATTTGGGTGGAGTTGTATTTGCATGATATTTCAAGTAAAAAAACAATCAATATTTCATTATAAATGTCGGTCATTTATGTGACATGAAAGCGTTAGTGATGGGTCCGGCAACACCGATGTGTCTGCACAAAGGTCAAGCTTGTATAAGAAAACCCTGTGTTCACCGTACAGCACCGCCGGCCCATCAGCATGGTAGAGAGTGAAGGGGGCAGGGAGGTAAGTGTGAAAATTATCTACAGTGGTTGATCTATTTCATTTATATATTGATTTGCTTCTGGTTTTAATTAGTGTACTTTTCAGACCATCAAACAAATAGAGGAGGAACAGGAACGAGTGAAAACGGAAGTACAGCTGTGAACATGGAGGCTGACAGTATTAATGAGAATTTCCAGTTGTGTACATCTGTGTGGAGAGTGCAATACTTTTCACAAAGACACACTGTTGACCCAACATTTGGCCCAAGTCAAAAAAGGCATGATGGAGGACTGGGCCGTAACAAATAAAGTAACGTGTTTTGTGACCGACGCAGCACCAAAAATCATTCCATCTACTAAACGGCTCCAAATTTTCATATAGAGAGAAAATGGAGTATGTATTTTCCTCAAACGTAGCAATCATGACTAATCAAATATCACACGTTTTTTTATCTCTATGTGACACAACCAGCCCCCTACAGATGGATAAACTCTTCTTGTGTAAAACTATACACAGAACAGTTACACAGAGGAGTAAAGACTAAAGAATGCACTGCGTCAAGAGATGAACACAAAAACAACATGTGAGAAAAGCTGAGAAATTACTTGAAACCGTAATAGTTGTTCTGTGACTCGTGGGGGGAGAAACAGACACAGGATGCTACTCCTGTGAAAATAAGTTTTATGCAGTACACAATGTTTTCAGGTTTAGTGCTCCGCTGAAGGAGCCGCGTCTTGTTTCAACACTTTATTCTGACGCCGCGGATACAAGGCTGATTGTGATAATGACATGGCAGCAGTGAAGGACTCCGGGAGACATGTTTTACAACATCAGGAGAGCCAGAGTGAACAAAGTTGCTAAGTCTGATGAGGAGAATCTGTGCGATTCTGATCGAAAACCAAGAGATCGTGCCCAATTTCCAATCAAGTAATGAGGACAGCCCTACAAGAAATCATCCCAGACTCAAACAGCCTTCACAGTCACCAGATTTCAATCCAATAGAGCACCTTTGGAATGGTGGAACTCTGGCCACTAGTCCCTGCTCCCCATTAAAATGAAATGTGGCGCTTTCCTACGAATGCACCTGTAGGTAAACTACAGTCCGAGGGGGGTGAGTTTTCTCAGTTTTGAAAACAATTTCAACAGAACTGATATAAGGCTAATAATAGCAAATAAACATTTGGTGAAGGACTGTAAAGCAATATTTTATGGTGACTGTGACGATGTATTTGCCCTCGGTGCCATCTCAAATGAGAAGATCAACTAAACAATTTGTTTCAATTCGCTAGAAGCAAGTTTAAAACCAAAACAAAAGAACGAGAACACGAAATTTCAGAAATAAGTTGAAAGCAGGAAGCTCCTGACAAAGCAGGAGTCGGTTTTGCTCTGAATATTGTTACAGTGAAAGAAAAGGTATCTTTGGTCCTGCCATTCTTTGTAAACCTGAGACTAGTGCCCATGTTTCAAATCCAGCACTTTAATGAGGCACGTGCAGCCAATGCATATCTTTCCTTTGTTCATCCCCGGGGCTACCTGTGCTACCGGTTCAGGACATTTCTTCAGATTGCAACCCCAAAACATCCAATCCTCCATCTGCCATGAAACAGAATACAAACAGACAAGCTCTGACATCAGCAGTCAACTTACTTTTGGAGCTTCTCATATTCCCTCTCAAAATCCCTTTCAACCTGTGGAGAACATGAAGAGAGATTTCAGAAAGGATGGTTTCTACTGAGATGTGAGTGGGCAAACTGCTCCAGATTCAACATGGTCTGTGATGAGACTGAGGAGCCCAAGCAACAGTTGAAAGCAAACAGTTTATTTAAGAGGATGAATGTCAGGTGCAATTGCTGAAAACAAAATGGAGAATTCAAATTAATTACTAACGCACCATCTTAAATCACAAGGATAAGTGAAACAATATCTCAGGGTGCTTTGCTGACGAATGCTAAAACAGTTGCACTAAACGGTCAGGAGCCGAAGGAAAAATAAAAAAAGCTCAGTAACTTTGATTTTGGCCTTCAGATCTTCTTGAAACCAATAAAGGCTTTAAATGTTCCACTTTGTCTGTAGCAAACACTGCAGTGCTCAGCTTAAATGAGTGCACCCCATAACATTTGTCAGAAAATGTCTAGGTTACTTTCATAACTCGACGTCGATGTCTCGTCTATGGGTGGAGCCATCCTGAAAGGAGGTGGAGCCGAATGTTTAACGGGCAAATTAATTTGCGAATGAAGTTGATTAGCAATATCAACATATGAGGAGCTACTGGGAGTTATGAACTCCCAGGTTCTGTCCAGGTAAAGCCAAAGGGCGCGCACTGGACAGAGTGTACCCTGCGCTGGGTCTGCCTCCTCCCGGGTCAGGGCCTGCAACGTCACCGTTTGGTTCCGTAAGGGGACCGACGGGACCTTGGGGATGAACCTGGGCCTGATTTGCACCAGAGAGTCCTCAGCGCCGAATTCCACGCAGGTTTTGTCGGCGGCAGTGCCTGGAGATCTCTAACCCTCTTGAGCGATGCCAGAGCCAGCAAAAGCGCCGTCTTGACAGAGAGGGCGTGCAGGTCTGTGAGGGCAAGAGGCTCGAAAGGGGATATCCTCAGCCCTCTAAGGGCAATGGAGAGGTCCCAAGAGGGTACAGTGGGGGGCCTGGAGGGACGTAGCCGTCTGGCCCCTTAGAGAAATCTCAACGTCAGATCGTGGCTACCGACAGATTTCCCTTCAACCCGGAGGAGGAAGAAGGAAATCGCAGCTGTGTAGACCTTCAGGGACGAAGGGGACAGCCCCAGTGCGTCTATCCTGAGAGGAGTAGGGGTGTAACGGTACGCTAAAATCGTATTCGGTTCGGTACAGTGTCTTGGAGAGTTCGGTTCGGTTCATTCGGTTCGGTACAAAACAATAAGAACTTACATAATCTTTATTTTGAAAAGCTGCCAATACACAATAGAATTCTTGCATAAAATAAAAAAAGTGACACATTTGGGTGATATTTTAAATAAATTGCACTCTTTATAAAGAAAAACACATTTTTTTTTTATAAAAAATGAAATACTGCAACTAGTTAGGATAGATTAACCTATCCACATTTTCTGAAGAGAGCATAGATCTGGTTGCAGTGACAATATCTCCAGCAGTAGAAAATGTTAGATGTGTTGCCTGCCCGATCTCCGTGGAACAATGTCGGCATACAACTTTAAATTTATCCACTCGTCTATCCCCGTTATGTATTTTAACAGAGAAGCCAAAGTGTTCTCAAACACGAGACCGTAGTGAGGTGAGAGGGTCTTCAAGCTCTGGCTTCTCTTTCGCTTTTGATATGATTCCATTTTCCTACTCGCGCTCGTCACTCAATAGCGTCCGTGCGGAAACTATCTCCGTGGAACAATGTCGGCATACAACTTTAAATTTATCCACTCGTCTATCCCGTTATGTATTTTAACAGAGAAGCCAAAGTGTTCTCAAACACGAGACCGTAGTGAGGTGAGAGGGTCTTCAAGCTCTGGCTTCTCTTTCGCTTTTGATATGATTCTCGCGCTCGTGCTCGTCACTCAATAGCGTCCGTGCGGAAACTCGCCTAAGAACATTGTTCCGCTGCGCTTAATATCGCGCTAATAATAGATTTATATCATTTAATAAAAATACAGAATACCGAAACGGTACGCAAGTGTCCCGAACCGAACAGGCCGTACCGAAACGGTTCAATACATACCGTGAACCGTTACACCCCTAGAGAGGAGCCAGGGACAGGGAGTAAAAAAGCTGGCAGTGGGTGTTCTCCTGGGAAGCAAACAGATCTACGTGTGCCCATATTTGCCCATATTTGCTGGACAACCAGGGGGTGGAGTCGCCATTCCCCTGCGGTTGGCTTGAACCTCGACAGTTAGTCCGTGATCTTGTTCGAAGCGCCGGGGATGAATACGGCTCTGACTCCACAGGAGCAGTCGTTGGGCGAAGTAGTGCAGATGGCGGGAGCGAACACCTCCTTGGGTGTTGATGTAAGCTACGACCGCCGTGCTGTCCGTCCTGACAAGCACGTGGGACTGAAGCAATAGCGGGCAGAAGCGCCGCAATGCCAGTAAAACTGCAACATGCTTGAGACGGTTTATGTGCCACCGAGCGAGACGCCGGGACCAGGAACCAGACGCTCGATGGGAACCGCACACGGTGCCCCAACCTGTCATGGAGGCGGCCGTGGTGACAACCTTGCGGTGAGAGACCGCACCTAGGGGTACCCCCGTCCGAAAGAAGTTCATGGAGCTCCAGACCTTCAGGGTCAAGAGGCAGCGAGGTGTCACTGAACTGCGCCAGGCTCCAATTTAGCCACCTCAGATCCAGGATTGGTCGCAACCCGCCTAATTTGTTGGGGACCAGAAAGTAACAGCTGTACAGCTTTCTGCATCGGCTGGAGGGACCGGCTCGACTGCACCTTTGCTCAGAAGGGCAGCAATCTCCTCTCGCAGGAGTGAGGCGCCTGACCGGGGGACAAGGGTCTCTCTGCAAAAATGAGTGCACCCCAATAACAGTCTTAGGAGAAAACCCATCCAGATCTAGAAGTGCTTCTTCTTGAAGAGTGGAAAAAGATAGATGCTGCAATACATCGCCAGCTTGGTGAAGCCCTTCAAATTGATTGAAGCAAAAATAAAACTTTTGTACGAGCTCCGTAGGAGCTTTTGTACGATTTTTGATCACAAAATCTTCAGTTTTACTCAAAGTTTGATAATTAAAATTCCTTTTTTATGATAAGGTATTAAATGAGTGTTCAATAAAACTTTACACACACAATGTGCATATCATTTACTGGAATCAAAAAAATCGACAAAAGCACAGTAGAAAATGCTTTAGATTTCTTACTGTTTTAGAAACAATTTTTTTCCTGGGCTGACCGATCTTGAAGGGATTCCTGTAAAAAGAAAGAGAATCATTCAGATGCATCTCCCAACAAAACATTTGTCTATACGAAAACACAAAATGCAATAAACCACTGCAAAAGCTCTACCAAGCCAACAGGTGGCAGTCAATTTTGTGCATTCTTAAAATAAGTATTCAGCATCGAGTTTGAAAAGCATATGAAACATCTGCATGTGTTATCACTGCCACTTTCTCTTGCATTACACAGTTTACAAGTTAAGGCAGCAAAACAGATCTTCGATCTCCAAGCAGCTCTTCTTTCATATGGTTCATCGATAATTACTCATGGTATTGTTACCATGGAAACTTCAAAATGAACATACATCAGTGTTCAAGAGTTCAGGTTCACAGTTTTATTTACCATGAGTTGAAAATGGGTTACCTTAAAAAAATAAGGAAATTTCAAAGTGACCCCAAACTTTTGAACGGTAATGTACATTTTTAAAAGGTGGTGGATGCATTTTATCGACTTATACAATATGTATTCTGCATCTAAGTGTAGGGAACACCCAAAAGTAAGGTGTGTATGTATGTGGGCTGAAATATGAACATTCCACATGGCAGGACCTCAGTCACATTTAGCTTGTTTGAGACAACAATCAGTGTTCCATGGAAAATATCTAATGGAAACAAATTCCACAATGGAAACACATTCCACGAATAGTCATTTCAACTTTGCAAGTGCAAGTTTTACATTTTTTAAGTTTTAGTGCAATTTTTATAGAATGTAGGGAGCCATAGACCATAATTGGGATTGTAAAGTGAAGCGTCTGTATCTAGCTGACATCAGCCAACCTGATGATTTTTACTTAGAAATAACATTAATGATCTTTTAAAACATTTCTCTAACATTAAAACACAGAAGTCTATCTTCTTTAGACAGAACAAAACTCAAAGATCGCAGCAAGAAAGAGGTACTGGAACATCTAGTTCCAATGTCTCACCCATGACTCTTAGGTCAAGTAAACTTTACATTTCACAAGCTTAAACCACTGCCAGCAAGACATAAATAAGAGAAGGGTTTAATTATTCTGGGGGATACTATGTCGAAACGAGATTTGTCAAACAGAATACACCTCTCCACGACAACATTCAGCTCAAGGCACATCACGGAAAATCACAAGTCATCACCCACGGGTTAGCTTCCTGAAGCCCTAGCGCTGACTCATCACAGACCGCGTACACTGCCAAAATGACAAACCGCCTCCATTCAAGTTCAGTGAGAGAAAAGAAGGTAAGAAATAAAGCTGGCTGCAGTCGACTGGTGATGGGTGACGTACAGAGAGTTGCAACACCGAGCGTTTTTTTCCCCTGCTGTCATCTTAGTCTGAAGGTGGAGAACAGGTAGCTACTTGTTACTCGACTGGATCTCTGGATTCTATGTTATATCATCAAATTATCATTGAAATTTCATTCATCGTTTGGAAGGCACAAAAAGCGTCCTTCTAATAAGTCATCACTTTCCCGACCTAAAGGCCTTTTAATGGCAGGCCTTGGAATTATCCCCATGCAAACCAACACCCCTTCTGCAGACCTTTAGAAACGAATGCCTCTGGAGCTAATGTCTTAAAATGATCGTCATGGAACTGAGTGCACAACATTAATATTTTATGAGTCGAAACCACGACCACAAGATACAAAAAGATACACACAGCCGCCGTTACAATGGGGGTTACAGAAGCGTCTGCAGGAAAAAGCGAGCATCCCGAGCTTTTCAAGGTGTGGGAGCATTAAACACCTGTAAGAAGACAGTAACCTGCACACTCGGCCTGTGTATTGGCGACACGATACGCATCACGATTCACATGTCAAGATACGCATCTCGATCTTTTGCTCTACTGTAACAGAGACGATATATCACAATATTTTAAAAAGCTTGAGAATGAAAACCCTTTCTAGAGAGTAACACACAGATCTGATTAACTGAATGGTTGAAATAAATTGTATTCCAAGTCTTTTTTTTTAAATGAAATTACTACATCAAAGAATTGAATAAATGACAAAACATCAATTCCACACTGGTTTCCACAATAAAATATTTTAATTACAACGAACCCTCGATATAACGCGGCTTCTCTGTTTTTACAGTGCATTATGTTCTAAATCACGATCACCATTCAAGCGCAGTGAAACTGATTTGCAATAGAGTATGAGAAAGAGAGAATTACTAGCAGCTGAAGAAAGAGAAAGAATTCAGTTTCATTTAAATCTCTGATATTAATGTTTTGGAAAAGTTCATACTTTGCGTCCCAATTAAATTATGTCGTATTTATTTAATTAAAAGAAAAAAAAACAACAACAGTGATTTCTTGATGGGCAGATGATTGACAATTCACTGACGCTTTGTCCTTTTTTGTATTCAACTGCAAGACTCGCTTCATTTGGCAAAAAGCTGCTCGGTATGGTTCTTGGAACACAAATTTAATACTTTTGCTTTTAAATACATAGTAAAAAAAATAGATTCAACCTGATTTGATTCAATACAAGTACAGTGGTACCCCGAGATACGAATGCTTCGAGTTACGAAATGTTCGAGATACGAAAGGTCTTGCAGGAAATTTTTTGCTTCGAGATGCAAAGAAAAATTTAAGACACAAACAACTGTATGATGTATGATGTATTGCACTGCGCTTCCGGGTTCTTGCGCTTTTATTTCCCAGTTTAAAAAGGATGCACTTCTGAACACTTCAACTTGTTGCCAGCAGTTTGTGTGGTTTATCCCCAAATTCCAAAGATTTTTGTAGAGTATATAGAAAACGTTTAGTAAAATGAACTGAAAACAACTGATCATGCTCAAATCTTAAAGACACAATCTTCTTGTAAGAGTCCATGGATGTGCGGCATTTTCTCTGTCTAAATCGCCTCTCTGTTTTTCCTATCCATTTAGCCCTTTTCTTCTTTCTGCTGCCTGAAAAGAGATCATGCAACCCCTGACTTTTGCTTTCATAGTTGTCCACAGTATCGAGGGAGAGATTTCAGGCTGATCACTCACCTCAAAAAAGAAAAAGATTAGCTGCTCTAAAAATTCGCAAAATGTTGGTTGCCTTAGGAGCTGTGGGTCAAGTCACCATATCCTGTTCGGCTGGGGCATGTCAATAAGTTTAGGGGAAAGGTGAGGGGGGCATGGTTCATCAATAAACCAATCCTTGGCATAACGCACCCTTAAACACACAAAACGATGCACTTGAAACCTGTTGCTCCTTAGTCATCACATCAGAACATCTACTGTTCCAATTTTGCGTGTTCAGTAGTAGAGAGTTCATCTGAGTTTGGCGCAACAGGTCAACTTTTGGTTTAATGTGAATTTTAACTGGAAGTATAAATGGTTTTTCTAACATTTTTTCTAACTTTTGACGCATTCAAAATTCATCAATTTCAAGGTTCAGACGCTAGAAACCGGATCCACGTCAGATCTCGTTAAAGGTCAGTGGCCGACAAAGGATGCTTCCATTTCAGTATGCCTGGTCTTGGGAAAGTGCTGAATGAATCCCTTATAAACCAGAATGACACACTTCATTCATTTGGTCCTCTTTGCTTTAGGATGACGTGGTCCTTCTGACTCTGGGGTCGTCGTGACAACAATTAGCATTCGATAGTTGTCAACCAGGCCTCTGTGCTCTTTGTAGATAAGATCCTGAAATAAATCTGCAAGCTCCACAGATAAAGCTTCCATCAGCTTGAAGTGTAGCAAGAGTGTAGCGTTCCTCTGTTAAAATGCTGCGGGACTGAAGGGCACTTTGTTCATTCTTCACTAGTGCATCTGTGATCACGCAGATCATCTGCTTGCTCCATGAAGCTTAGGTCTCTAAACCCCTCCATTCGGAACATCTATATACTCAACGTCTTGATTCCGAGTCCTCACATGTTCTAGAAGCCATCTCACCAGCTCTCATCAACTGATCCCTCACCACAGGGTCTTTCCAGTAAATCCACTACTCAAAGAAACTGCAGTCAGCAAATCACTGCTAGAAAGCTACAGAAATATGATCTACTGTGCATTACCCAACTCTTAGAATGGGTTGTCTTTAAATCAAGTTTCCTTACATGGAATGGGAAATTAAAACACGTGCACTATGTTCAACTCTGATCATCTTTTCGTATCCTGCTGTTCAGACCTCTGCTGATTAAACACGTGGTCTTCTCACACTTGAATCCTGGGCAGTTATAAACCCCGGATAAACAGAATCACGTTTCACACTGCTTATACTAACCCTGGGGTTAATATTCTCACTTGCATAATTGTGGTACAAACTTAGCACCACAAAGCTGATAACCCAGGGTTAAGCACAGTGTGAAAAGTCCAATTGTCAGCCATCCTTCTTTCTGGGTTCAGAAACATAGCCCATAACTTGTTTGAGTGTGATCTCTCTGACAGATCTTTTACAGTATGCTGAAGGAGTGATGTGTCCAAGACGATGACAACAGACCCCACCAAACAGAGCCTTAAGCATGAGCCAGTATAAGATTCTGATGGTATAAAAATATCATGACATGACAGAAATACTGAAATCTTAAATAAATTGCAGTCACTTGTTTGCATCATGTCTTTTGCAAAAAAGTACGTCACCGCACTGTTAAATGTCCTTAGCTGCTGAAGATAGAACTGCCGTCAATTTGAAACTGTGTAAATGTGGCATAAGGCTTAAAAGCAAAGACGTGATTTCACCTGAACTTAATAGTTGTGTTTAAACACAGAAACGTAACGTTAGCACATATATCTGCTATTCTCCACTCTACTAAAGTAACATGCAAGAGGAAATTAGTTGATGTTAGCTAATGTTTATCAATTAGTGGTGTTATCTTACTTTGTAACTTAGATGTTTGCAAACGTTTATTTCTAGACAGCTTTAAGCTAACAGTTCACTTTGAAATTAGCAAATAGTGCTGGATGCTGCTCCCGCAGCTGTGAATGTTCACGTTTTGCCTCTTTTAGCAGCAAATCTTTTTAAACATGAATTGCATGTCGATTGATCTTCATCTTCCAAGCTGAGGCAGTCAGAAAGTTTGCAGATGATTTGGTCTTTATTTTTTAAGAAGGGGAAAAGTTGTGGGGGTTCTTCCTTGGCCATTCTGAACTTAATCTATTGCTGAATCTCGCTGGCAGCACTAGCCGCTGCCGGCACACATACACTTATCCCATGCCTACAGAGCATTTTGCATTTAACTTCTAATCATTCCTCTTGATGTTGGGCTTCCTTCTTGTGCTGTTGGACCTCTGCAATTCTACTGCTTTTTATGAAGGAGAGCCCAAGTCGAGAGTTTCACCTCTGGCTCATTACAGCTCGCATCAAGCTTTAAAATTACAGAAGAGTCATAGGGTCTTCCATCCTCTTACAAATAAAAGAAAACATTTGTTTTCCATTTCTTTTCAATTATATGGAAAAGTGAAACGAGGGAAGTGATTAAAAGAGCAAGTCTCTGAGCGTAAGAACAACCGTCACATCAACCAGAGAAATTACCATTTAACTTATGAAAGATAGGCAGAGGAGATACTAACTATCGCAGAAAACATCAAAGCTCTGTACGTGCTGAAGGAAGGTGCAAGAGCGAGACCAAAATTTTCTTGATCAACAAATAACACAATATTAATACGTATTGCGAAGCGGACAAACTTCAGAATGTTTTTTTTTGTCAAATCATGTCTCTCTCTGCAGTTACCGTCTGTGCCCAGCTGACAAATAAAATTGCTAATCAAAAACCCATTTTGCCCAGAAAATGCTTAATAACTTCCATCCAAATTGCTTCTTTAACAACCAAAATCAAGCAACACACCACTTCTCACCGGCATATTGTACTACACGACGATTTTAGCATAATATTTATTATTGATTATTTTTATCAAAGCTCAGTAGCTCGCATTTATCGAAGCTCAGTAACTCACTCTATAACAATCACATATAACAGTCACACCTACTACAGAACTCAATCATTCTTCCATTTTCCAACCCCCTTATCCCCGTTTTGGGGTCACGGGGGTCTGCCGGTGCCTATCTCCAGCACACATTGGGTGAAAGGCGGAAGTACACCATGGACAGGTCGCCAGTCATTTGTGAAAATTTTATTTTTGCATAATTTCTATTATCATTTTGATCAAAGCTCAATAGCTCCCATAATTACTCTTTTTCCCACCAAATTGCCTTGCCATTGTGTTACTAACACTGTAAACAGTTTCAGAGCATTAAAACTTATCATTCTGTTTACTATTTAAAATACAGTGGTACCCCAAGATGCATCGAGTTACGAAATGTTCGAGATACGAAAGGTCTCGCGGGAAATTTTTTGCTTCGAGATACGATTTCGTCTCTATTTTCCACTTGTTTGTCTTACATCGCGCCATGCTTCCGCATCCTTTCGATCCTTTCTCCCTTTGAAGGAAGTGTACTTTAAGGGGCTGCTACGCCCTAACACTTTGAATCAGTTTTAAATCGAGCGATTACTAATAATGTGCTATAACAAATGTTAGAATCAAGGTGTCGTAAAAGAAATAACGTTTATAAAGTGGAAAGTGCTGTTCTGTAGCGCAAGTTAAAGAAACTAAATGTGCTCTCAGAAGCGTCTCTCCATCCCTTCTCACACGCTCGCTACTGCCTCCGCTTGTGCTTGAAACTGTGTTGGTGTCAGTAATTTGTGAAATATCTTGAGAAAGTAATGTTTTCTGCCATCCGTTCCACGTCCTCTGACACATCACTTCACTCTCAAGGTAAGGTTTCACATTTGTGTACGTATTACATATTTTACATGTGTATTATTATTATCATTTATTACATTACCATGTACATTGATGTGTAGATTTAAGGACTGAAGAAACGTTACTTGATTTTTCTCTGGTTTTCCATTTTTTTCATCTACTTATACCACATGTGTCAAACTCAAGTCATGTAATCTAATGTGAGAGCTTAAAAGTTTTGAGTGTCTAAATAAAAAAAAGCTACATTTCTCACAATGCCTTTGGCATATGGTAGCCACAACGGTGTTTCCGCATCTATACTCACGAGTGAAACTACAGAGCTGCCAACTCTCACACATTGCACGTAAGACTCACGCATTTGAGTGATCTCTCACACCACACCACGCATTTTTTTAAAAACTTGATTAAAATGTAATTCAACCGAGAAGAACAGTTAAGCTGTGGGAAAGTGAATGATTGTGCTAGTATTTTGTTTTGTGTATCATTTTCAGTGTGTTCACAGAGAGGCAGCGTCTCCTATATCAAAGACTAAGCTGGATGCAAGGCCGTGTGCAGCCTTTTTTTGTAAAATGCCACATGTTCTTTGCAGTTCAGTTTTATGCTATTTTTCTTTATTCACTTGGACAGTTTGATCCTTCATTAATGGAGTTATGTGGGTTTTCATAAGCTGACAAAAATCAAAAGGATTTATATTCAAACAACAAGCATACAATTGTTTCTATGTAACTGAATTGTCACTTAAATAAGTTATAAATAATGTGTTATTTAACATTAAGGAGTAGTTACATTTATTTTACATTACATTCGATTACATTGTTTTACATTTATAAGTTACATCTGGCCCTTTGAGGACATCCATTATGCTAATGTGCCCTCAGTGAAAATGAGTTTGACACCCCTGACTTAAACTGTTGTTTCTGAGAGCTGTTGCAAGGATTAGCGTTTTACAAGTAAAACTTGCTTCAAAATACGAAATGTTCGAGATACGAAAGCCACCCTGGTACGGATTCATTTCGTATCTCAGGGTACCACTGTATATGTAATGTTCTAATGGCTTGTTTAAAAATAGAGTGCCCTAAAGCCGAGCTATAACAAATCCTAAACTCATGAACAATAGAATGCCATTCACATATGGGCACTCTCTTCACTTCCGGTTGTAGAAACAGCAATAGCCTGGTGCCTTATCGACCAGATGCAGAACTCTGGTGACACCATCGAGGTTGTTTGGCTTGAAACTGGCGACGACTGTATTAGAATCTGAAGAGTTGCAGAGTTTCTTGTAACAACAACTTGCAAAAGCACATCTGAAGGATTTCTGAAAACGTCTTAATCAATTATTCAATCCTTGAAATTAGTTTTATTCTGCGCTTGTGTTCCTTTGCTAACTTAGCAATTGCAAGTAAACAAGGCGAGTGGCCGAGGCATTTGTAACTTTTCTCCGAGAACTCGCTTGCAAGTCGACAGCTAAAGATGCTGGTTGTCAAAGGCAACCACATTTTAATAATTTTAGACACCTTGTAAGACTGCATTGTTTTGAAACATGTTCATTACCAAATACACTGGCTAGACACTACACAACGTTATTCATAAACCAAAACCAACTGATCTTACACCTACCAGCTCATGTTGGTGACAAATTTAATGAAAATCAGCCGAAATAAAACCCTTTTCGATCAATAACATCGCCTTCTCGGTGTGAGTGTGGGGCGGCGAGCAGGAAGTAGCGTTCTCCAGGAGTCGAAGGATTTAAACTACGGGAAGCAGAGAGGACAAACTAGTGCCGCGCGCAACAGGTGTCCCGCGGCGCAACGACTTCATCTGCTGTTTTTACTGGTGGTGTGCTAGCCGTTCTCTTTGGGACATTGCCGCCACCACCTGGTGCTGTCGTTTGGCTCATTATCAAAAAAGGAAAGATTTTTATCTCTTTACAAAGCGATGTTTCTCTTTGTAATCAATGTGTTATTTATGCATTTCTTTGAAATGTGATCAAGCTTTTGTTAGTGCTTTCATTTTATTTAATTCGCTAAGTAGATCTGATTTACACTACCAATCAAAAGTTAGGTATAATCATGAAATTGACAATGTTAGAAACAATATTTATTCCAAATAAAAAAATCTCCTTTTACAACAACTTCAGCCTTGCAGACCTTTGTCATCTAGATGGAGAAATTTCACCCACGCTTCTAGAAGCACCTCCCACAAGTTAGATTGGCTGGATGGGCACTTCTTGTGTACCATACAGTCAAGTTTCTCAAACAAACAGCTCAATAGCGTTTACTACAGATGGAAGATCAGCTGCTGCTTCTTCTCTACATAGTTCTTGCACAATCTGGAGGTGTACTTTGGGCCATTGATCTGTTGTAGGAATAAATTGGTTACAATCAATTGCTGCCCACAGGGTACGCATTCTTTTGCAAAATGGAGTGATGGCCTTCTATATCCTCCCCTTAACCCAACACCAAAGCAACCCCAGACTATCACATTACCCCCACCATTCCAGAATCTTTTCAGTTATTCTGCGTCTCACAATGTTCTTCTATGTGATCCAAACATATCAAACTTTGATTTGTCCGTCCAGAACACTTTTTTTACAATCTTCCTCTGTCCTGTTCTTTTGCCGCATTCATCTTTTTCTTTAATTGGCCAATCCCAGATATGGCCAATCTACGCTAAAGGTTAGCATCCTAGAATCGACTCTTCACTTTAGATGTTGACACCTGTGTTTTGCGGCGACTATTTAATGAAGCTGTAAGTTGAGGAGCTGTGAGGTGCCTATTTCTAAAGCTAGAGACTATACAGTACTTATCTTCTTGCTCTGTTGTGCACCAGTGCTCCCACCTCTCTTTCTCATCTGGTTGGAGGCTGTTTGTGCTGTTCTCTGAAGGGAGTAGTACACACCGTTGTAGGAAATCTTCAGTTTCTTCTTAAGTTCTTGCATTTAATATCCTTCATTTCTAAGAACAAGAATAGACTGTCGAGTTTCACATGAAAGTTCTCTTTTTCTGACCATTGTGAGGGTTTTATCGACCCCACAAATGTGCTGCTCCAGATACTCCACCCGCTCAAAGGAAGGTCCGTTTTATTGCTTCTCTAAGCAGCTAAACTATTTTCAGCAATGCTAACATGATGCACAAGGGTTTTCAAATTCTCCATTAGCTCTGGGCCTCTATACAGCTATGTAGATATTGCACCATATTGCACATTTGCTGCTAGAAAAGTCATTTACCACTTTAACACTGTATAACGTGTATTTCTGATTCGTTTCAAGATGTGTTTATTGACAAAATGGTAGTAAATGATATTTTATTGTTGTTTTCTTTGCTGGGAAAGATAATATTTGCAACCATTTACCCAGAAGCTATATCTTCAGCACCAATTGTATAAAATCATGCTTTTTCTTAGTTTTTTATTCTATACATGGCTTTTTATTATTATTTTGTTTTGCTTTTTTATTCTTTTTTTTCAATATTTCTATTGGGTTTAAGGTTACTTTTGTTTTCCCTTTTGAGGTATACATTTTCTATCAAGCTTTTACAGGATTTATATTTATCTACTCCCATCTTATTTGTCTGGCTGTGGTTGAGTTTTAGATTTTAACATTTCCACTCTTTCGGGAGTTCTTTGTTCTATATTTTTCTTTGTTCTTAGCTTGCAATGATTGTTTTGTAAATCTTATGAATTTCTGGGGTTGTATTTGTGCAGCATTTTGCTTTTTCTCTCTTTTAGTTATGTGTTGTTTTGAGAGTTTTGTTTATTCTATTCGCAATCATTTTTTTGTTCATCTGTTTTCAAACTGCTCATAATTTTATAATTATTAAATAATTTATAATAATAATAATTTTAGGAACACCTCATTTGCTATGTGCATTATTCATTCATTTTCCTTCCTGCCTAGTCTCTTTCATCGGTCGAGAGTCCATCGCAGGGCAACACAAACAGTCACAGCGATTATTCAATTATTAAATTAAACTATTGCATGTTTTTGGGATTGGAAACCCACTCAGACACAGGGACAACATGCAAACTCCTTCCAGAAAGTTCAGCCTCGAACTGGCAACCCTTCTAACTGGAAACCAGCAGTGCTACCCACTGCTAGTTATTTATTCACTTATTTATTTATTAATTTATTTATCACTACCCCATAGTGTGTTATATGCAATGAAATTTGCATCTTGATGAACCTAGAATTTTGTAAAAAAAAAAAAAAATAGGCACATGAAATAACAAAAACTACAAAATAAAGCGTTGGACACTATTCTTATCACAAATGTCAAAATTTGTGAAAGAGGTAACCTATTCTGTAGGTTGCTATATCCGTATGTTCAGGCATGGTCTCTAAACACAAGTGCCAAGTTTGATTCTAATCAGATATTGTATCGCAGAGCTAAAACTACTTCCTTATAAATAATATAACTGACTTCCTGTCCATTTTGGAAGAACGTGTGCAAATTTCATTCACATTCGACAAACTGTCATACTGTACTGGAAAAGCTTTAGAAGGCGAAATGCATTAGGTGGCACTATAGAGTTGTATTTCCAACACTCAAACCCCAGTTAGGCGTAATTTTTCACCAGGTCTGACGAGTGCGAATTCTGTGACTTTTCGACCCATTGCCTCATTTTCTTAACATAGACATGCTTTCTAGAGACAGTAAAAGCCACAGTTCTTTTATTACGAGTAGAAGAGCAGATATGTTTTATACACAGTATTTACATAAGCACTTGGCTGGTGGCTAGAATCGCTTAGAGCTTGTTTAGTCAAAAGCAGCAATTGTGGCATGTATTGTATTCATTAAACAAAAGCAAGAAAAATAAAGAAAGTGCTGCAGGTCTTTCAGGACAAATGGTTTTTATAAAACAAAAAGATGACAAACATCTGATAATAGATAATGAACATTGTGTGTAGAAATGTTTTGGGAGATCAAGATTTTTTAAAGAAAACAAATCTGCTTACTCTCCAAATTTCTGATTATTGCAGAGCGGATATCTTCTGAAAGCAGATCCAACAGATCCATGCTCTGTTTTCAGGGAAGAAGAGGACCGTATCTGAGAGACAGGAGTTTACAGAGGAGCAGCAGAGAAACAAATGAACCTAGGAGAGACAATGCAGGAGAACAAAGGAGATCCAAGATAGCAGGAAGTGATCATGGAGAGTCAGGTGACGTGAACTGTTGCAGTGACGCCGAAGGAAAGAAAGTGACACGTTATAAAGGAAAAGAGCAGTTGGGAAACGCAGCAGAAGTGAACACTGACACTGGAACTTGTGCTTTCAGCATCAACTTCAGCTGAGTTCAGCTGAACTCATAACATTTACCTCCACTTTTTCACATTCCCCTTGCACTTTCTGACTGAAAGTAAGCAAAGTAAATAAGCAAAGGTCCAGTGCATGAGATTGGGCAGCAGTAGCTCTGGCCGAACACTTATTTACTTTGCATATTTTCTCAAAGTGGCCGGATCTAGGTTGGTTATCTACCAACCTAAATGGCCGTTTACCTCACTTTCTTTCTTGAAATGGTGTCTGCGTGAAATTGGTGAATAACATGCGAAGTCTATGACATTTATTTATTTTTGTTTTGTTAGTGCACGAAGCGATCGTGAGACAGACTTCTAGCGATAAAACATTACAATATTATAAATTGTAGGGCTGCTTACTCTCAGTTAGAAGTTTGCTTGATGATTCAGACTCATCGACATTAAAACTTTATCCACTCTTTCTTCACACCATTTATATTGTGGATGGTAACAGTACAAAAACTGACTCTCGACAGCCTGCCCTGAATATCTACTTATATAGTGAAACTTTTCCTTTTCTGAAGGATCTGTACGATGCATGCGACACAATTAACAAATAAAAGTGAGAATAAAACATCATTGAAATGTTTTATACTGAAATTACAGAGGGGCCCCAAAATGACATTTTGCACAGACAGTGTCCAGTGTTCAGTGTTCAACAACTTCAGTGTGGGGCTTGCCCTCATAGGAAGGTACTGGTGCTTTCCTGTTGCTTGGAACAGAAGAGTAGGGTTCAATGCAATAAAGAAAGGTTGAGAACCCCCAGAAGAAAACAGTGGAGCCTAAACACAACAATGGAATGTTGTCAGTAAATTCAGTTTGTCACAGGTTCTTTTGATAAATTACACTATTGCTGTTAATAATAAAGGTCCTGATGTTTGGTTTTCGCAGTTATAATTTCAGTCAAAACGCCAAAAAGCCCTCAAAAAATCCGAAGCTTACCTTCCAGCTGAGCTGTACAGAACTAGATTGAAGAAGGATTCATCCTCCGTTCATCATCCTAACTTTAATATTTTCCCTCAGTCGCTCTGCCCAAGCGAGGTGATGGGGTAAAGGCTTGCATAATGCATAACTCAAGACAAATGTTTCAGAAAGCAGTTTAGCTCACGGCAAATCTCTGCCCTATGCTGATGAGATTCTAGATCAATACTCAGGTCGAATCAATTTAATAGCACCCCAAATAACCATGCATGTCATATTCTAACCAGACTGGATATGAGGTTATATATGGGCTGTCTCAGTCGTTGCTGTTTAGTCCTCAACATCCTTTTTCTATTGGTTGCGCATGCATGTTGAGAGACAAGTTAAGAATTCAACATGGCAGACAGGTTTTCTGAGAACATTCACCTTCAAGACCATCTGGTAAAAATAAAAAATTGAACCGACTAAATCAAGCAACGAACCAACACACTTGAGAGTATTTAATCACAAAAAGAGGTTTGCAGAGCCTGCGCAAAAACCTGCTGCAGTCCACACGTGAAGAGAGATGGAGTAGATCCATCCGGGACACCGACCCTCCAGGAATGACTTTGCCCACCCTTGATTCAGATGAACTTAAGATGTGTTGACCATGAGCTTTCTAGAGTTGGGAATTCAGCAGGATTCCAGTTAAGTTTTGTAGGTCTATAGTCTTAACCTTGACATCCTTGGACAGCTCTCTGGTCCTGGTCATGGTGGAAATGTTGGAAATAGTTTGCTTCTCTGCACAGGTGTCTCTTATTCAGGAAATATTATTGTTGTTGGCGAGACTTTCACAAGCCTCAACAATGCTTATAAATGAAGATGATCTAAAACCTGACATTTCAGTTAAACTCTTCAACCTCCGAAGACAGACAGATGCAAAAGAGACACACTTGTTTGGTGAGGCTTTCTTCTGCAGTGGATTAAGTCAGTTTGTCTGCACTGTGTGCTAACAATCTGCACACCCACCTTCACACTTAGACTTAAAAAAAGGTCACGTCCCAGTTGCATGCTGGGAAATGCTTGAGCACAAATGCAGGCAGTATCCATGAATAAACGCTCTTTATTCGCACAGTAAACCAAAACGATGCTCAAGAGATAAGACACAAACACACGCGCACACACACACACACACACAATGTAGTGTTACAATGAACATTGACTGCATCTGAAACCAAAATGTACATGTTCTTATAAAGTAGCATTAACATAGAGCCATCGGATGAGGTGGAGAAGGTGGAGAAAATCACCATCAAGGATATAACAGTATCTGCCCCTCCTGCAAGGGGCCCGTATAGAGCTTTGAGGGAACATGGGACATCTGGCTTGGGTGGAACTGTAGAAGTCCCAAGTGGGGGGTTGGGATGGGGTCTCACAGTGACTAAGGTTCCAGGGTTGAGAGAGGGTCCAGGATTCCAGGGTCCAAGACTGGCCACCACAGGGCCAAAGTAGAGCTGGGTAAGCGTGGTTCCAGGAGATGTGGAGGAGAGGGAGGAGTCCCACTGAGCCAGATGGAGAGAGTGATACTGTGCAGCAAGAGGAAAGGGGTCCAGAGCCGAAAGGTGGTGGTGATACCTTCAGGAGCCCGGTGTATGTGGGAGATTAAGGGGGAGCTACAGCGATGATGTGTGTGTTTGGGGGGGGGGGGGGGGGATCTCCTACAGCTTACCCTGGCTAGGCAACAACAGAAAGTCTGGCAACAAACAAGTTTCTGGTTAAGGTTAAGTAGGTTAGAATGACTGTATCCTGGAGCAGAGTAGATTCAAGACCGGAATTCTGGAGTGAAGTCGATACAGGGATGAAATCTCAGACCAGAGTCAGCACCGTGATCCTAGAGTGGAGCTGGACATAGACCTGGATTTGAACTTCGGAGAGCTGGACTTGGAAAGGAACTCTGGTTGGAGCTGCATCCAGACCAGAACTAAGAATCGAAGCTGGAAACACTGAAATGGCAGCTAGATCCAAAATCGGATTGGAATGCCAGAATAGAGTTGGAGTCAAACTGGCACCCAGGAGCGAACTGGCATAGAGCTGAACTGGTATTCTGAAGCAGAGCTTGACTGGAACCCACAAGCAGCGTTGGAACTGGTCTAAAACAGAGTTGGACTGGAAGTATGGAGTGGATCTGTACTGGAACCAAGAAGCAGCCACCATAGGTAACTCTTCCAGAAGTGCATAAGCAACCCTGGCTGTTAGCTCTGTAGTGGGACAGACTCAGAGACATGCAGCACTGCACCAGCAGTGGTTCTGGCATGCAGTTCCACAGGGGAGCGAATGCTGGCCCGGGGTGCCAGGGTTTAGCAGAGAGATGCTTCTCTGCGGGATTAAGAAGGCAGCTCTGCAGCCTCAGGCACCAGAGCCTAGTGGAGTCGGGTTTTCTGCAAATTGCAAATCACAAAAAAAGAAAACAGAAAATGTTTCCATTCCTGCTTGATATTTCATCAGTTAAACTGTCACGGCTGCATGCTGCGAAAGCTGGAGCTGAAATGCATGCAGAACGCATTTGTGAATATACTGTAATCTAAAAATATGCAGAACATTGGAGAATAGATGCAAAACATTAGCACAACCATTGACTGAACCTGAAGCACACACACATACACCCAGGAATTAACATTAACAAGGAGCGATCAGTTGAGCACAATTTCATGGAAAGCAAGCAAAATATAATCATTGCCTCACAGACCAGAGACTGAATCACAGTTGATTTGTCCTGACACTTAAAAAATAAACACAATCTAAAAAACAAGACAATAAAACACAAAAAGGTAAATAAACCCTTTGTTTCAACATTCAGTTCATGTTTGCGGGGGAGTGGATTAGCATGCAGTGTCTCTCTCTCTCTCTCTCTCTCTCTCGCTCTCTCTCTCTCTCTCTCCCGAAAAGAAGACATCGCTTTGCACATTCCGAGAAGAAAACTCAACGCTACATATCCCAAATATCCTTGAGATGGTACAGCACATTTCCGCCCCTCAGCTAGAAACACATCTTCAGCCGTATGAACCTGACCAGAGATCATGGACCTGTGGCAGTGTTTTTGGAGAAAGAAACAGTTCCGCCTAAAACAAACTGTCTTTGTTTCCTCACCCTCTATACATAAAAACTGTGTTTTGTGAACTACATTCATAAAGGAAAACAAAAAGGAGTCAAGCTTTTAAACCCATGACAAATGTTTCATTTGTGAGAGCTTTAATTTTATTAAACATTTTTTTTAAAAATTGCATTGATTGACTTTACAGGAGTATGATGACCCCGCATCATGGTTAAATAAAAAATATATATATATTAAAAAGGAAAAAAAAAACGACCTTCTCTGTGCACTAAAAAACATGCACATGAAAATGTAAAAAAGTGATACTTTCAGATGCACGTTCATACAAAACCCAGTAAAATCTATGATTGATTTTTGTCAGGAGACCTTTTACACAAGCGCAAGATAGTTTAGTGTTTGAACAAACCGCAAACATGCTCCTGGTGACAGTACATAACATGCAAAAGTCCTTCACGGCTGCCTAAACACACTCACACACACACACGCACACAAACAGGAAAGTTTCTGTAAACCCAACGATCCAGCCATTATAAAAGTGCTTTGAAAGTAAAAATAACAATTTATCTGACAATGTGATTAAAACTCATCATAATGTGATCCAGCTCACTTTGGGAGAGGGCGGACTGGTCGGACAATTTAGAATCTTCAATTCACCGGAAGCATATTTTTGGACGGTGGGAGGAAACCAGGAGAAGGTACCCGTTCGCCGCTGCTCGATGTCCCTTTACGATTGAAATTTTAAAGTGCACAAACATGCATCTACCCGTGAAATAATTGCAATTAGACATTAAATGAACTTGAAAATAAACATATTTGGTCTCTGCGGTTTGATTATGATGGATATGTTCAATCATTGCAGATTTAACTTTTTCACATGAGACACAACACTTGAGGCATGCAGACATTCGCAGGCAGAAGAAACAAAACCAGGCTAAGGAACTTTTGTCAGAAAATTAACCTGAATTTAATCCTGCGGATCATGCAAATGTAAGCCAGACGATGTTGTATTTTGGTTGTTTTTCATGTGTTTATTGCACTGAGAGTCCATGCTATTTGACAAAATTATCTTCCAAACAGGATTCATAATATTTTTTACTAATAGTTTTACTAAACCTTTGCCATTCAGAGCTCATAGACAATCCCAAATGGAGTTGAAGTTACTATGTAAATCCTCTAATTAAAACGGCACGCATTTAAAGAGTCATGAAACAGAGTTATGTGTTGATCACTGTAGGTTAAAAAGTGTCACTACACCATGCTATACAGCCACAACGAGCCACTGTCTCATAACCATGTATGAGACTGAGTTCACATATACATGGAAAGGTGTTGAAAAATAAAGATTTCATTCATGTTAACGACAGCACGAATCCAGCAGTTTCATGATACTTTAAATGCAATTGTTTGAATAGCCAAGAAATATAACAATAAATATTAATGACTCAACAATTGCTTAAAACAGCAAATAGAAGTGCACTTTTTCACCCAAACACAAAAAAAACTTTATGGGTTGTTTGAGCACATAAAAAAAGAAAATGATTCTGTACTCCACATTGGATTCTGTCTCACCAGCCTTCTAAAACACAGATATTTTGAAAAATGTTCAAAATATCCATTAGAATCTCAGATACCTCAGATTTAATGACCATCTTTTACATTTAAGAATTTAATTCAAAGCAACTTGAAATCATTTGAGCAGTTCCTGCTATCGCTGGGGCTGGAAGCCAAGATCTTGGTGTTGCTAGCACGATGTTCTACTTACTGAGCCATAGGACAGATTCAATCTCAGCTCTCCTTTGGCTCAGTCAGGAGCACATAGAGATAACAATGCTACGGTTGTGCTTCCGATTCTCGTGGATTGCAAGAACTGCACAAATGTGTTGACCAAACATAACTGTAACATTGACTGACCATCGTCATGCATGTAAAGCCCATTTACCGCCCCACCTGATTGGCCTAAAACAAAAGTTCCCACAGAAAAAACAATGCCACCACACTCAATGACACCAACAGGAAACCAATAAACAAAGGGAGAAACGACTAGAGTCAGTTGTGTTTAGAAGGAAGAGAAAGCAACCACGCCGTACTCCTTGCAGACTTCATGCACAAGTAGTGACGGTCAAGATACTGGTACTGCTTGGTCCCCCACTCCCACAGGAGATTGGAGAGGTACTGTGACTCACCCCAGTCCCTGCGTTAGTACCCTTGTCTGTGGGTTTCTTGTCTTTCTGTTTCAGGTGCACCTTCGCATGCCTTTTCCGTTCGTCGCTTCGGGCAAATTTGCGTCCGCAGAATTCACAGGAGAACGGTTTCTCCCCTGTGTGTGTGCGGATATGTGTCGTAAGATGGTCGCTGCGACTAAAGGATCTCATGCAGATTCTGCATTGGAAGGGTTTGTGTCCTGTATGGATGCGCAAGTGTCGCGTCAACTCATCTGATCGTGAAAATCTGCGATCGCAGTTCTCCGCTGGGCAAGCGTGGGGTCGCTCGTGCACTGGAGTTTTGCTCGGACGGTTGGGGTACTTTCTTGGTCGAATTGGTTTCAGGGCAAGAGTCTGAGAAGAGGGGTGGTGTTGGGAGACATGTTGCTGCCCACCAAGGAAGCCCGGATGGATCTGTTGCTTATCCTTAAATGCACGAATTGTTTCCAGAGGGGTTATGGGAGGTGGGTTGACTCTGATAGGGTCCATAGTTTGAAAGGGTTTATGCTCAATCACTCCTACGTCTCCCTGATGGTGGAAGAGATTATAGTCTGGGATCATGGAGAAGAGGCTTCCATCCATGCCTCCTTTGGAGGTGGTGTGATAGTCAGAGCTAGGGTAGGGAAGAGACGAGGATGTTGCTGGGCTGTGGTGGAAAGTCACTTGCTCTTGGTATATTTCACCACAAGTCGAATAAGCAGGAAGAGGTGGTGCATATACTTGCTCCATGTCCGAGGACTGGCCTCCCATGCTGGCATTTGATGAAGTTGTCTGGGTGGTGATGTTGCCTGGAGATGGGGACACCCCAAGGATTCCAGCACTAACTAAACTGATGATATTGTTGTCAGGGCACCAGCCTGAGCCTCCGATGTTACCTGAAGGTGGGGTGTCAAAGGAAAACTTGCCCAGGTAGGTTACAGTCTGTCCGCTTCTTCCGGGCTGGAAGCTGCCAGAGCCATACTGAATTTCACTGCTCCCCTTTTCGCCACCCATTCCCAAGTCCATGATAGTATCTGTAAAACAAAGGGGTGGACTAGGTTTATTAAATCACACAGAGCATGACAGGGTGTAAGAACTCTTTTGGGAAAAAGCTAGGATATTAAAAATAAACTTGATGACTTCTGGTTGCCTCTCATGCCAAAAAAGTGAGTTTCTTTCTATATGTCAGACACAGAAAGGAAACAAGTCTTTCATACACCATCAAGTCAGATGCTATTGTCTGTCACAGCATACCTCTACTAATCGCCTGTCCCGAAAAACACTGAAGAGAGTGAAGCATTTCAGTCCCAGTGAAGGTGAGGAAATTGATCTTTGACCGAATCAGACAGTGTTTCAAGATTAGAGTGAAAATCCCCCACCATTCCCACCAGCTTACTCCCTTTCTGTCAAAAAATATAAACAGGGGTATTTTCATTGGCTGGAGTCAAAAAAGGCCTGGCAAATAAGCTTTTCTATTAGAACTATGTCACGACTGACATCATATTACTCACACTCAATCTCTCTCTCTCTCTCTCTCTACCCCTCTTTCAAGCCCCTTTAAAGCAAAATGCACTGCTTAAACAATGGGCTGTAGATAGATCTAACAAGAAACAAATCTGTACTGACACCTTTGCCATCCCCAGGTACTTCCAAATTTTTTACATTTCCTTTTAAAAGACATTGTGGTAAGCAGTTGGAAACCAGATAAAACAATAAAAATCCCTTGTTTGCGATCGTGCTTAAAAAAAATTTAGCATGTGAGTGCGTGTGAGTGTGTGGTTCAACACAATGTCATGCAGATACAATGCACTCATAAACTGTATAAACTCTTCACAGGAATGAAGCAAATTGTGGCTTACAGTAGAAACAAACAGAATAGAATTTACAGATGGCCCTCGCATCTGTTCCATACACACAGGGTTCATGTGTGAAGAGATGCTGCGTTGTCTCATTTGGGTAAAAGCCAGAGAGGGAGAATTGCGTGTTCTACAGATAAGTTAACATTGGGCAAAATATTTATTTTAAGCACAGCCAATCATTACAAGACGTGTGGGGACACATTTCACACCCTTGTTGGGGACTTTTACTTTTTTTTTATTAAACAGGGGGCGTTTGGAAGGACACTTTGTAAGCACACAAGGGCTTGTCACATTGACATTTTGATAAGCAGTCCTGTAGATATTAATGTAATGTGGAAATCTCACCCTCAAATGCCTTGATAAAAGAATATGTAAAAAGTAGACTCCGTCTGTGTAAATATAGTTGATGTCTGTTTTGGGATATACTTTCAAAATTATCAAATGATTCATTAAATAAAATGACTTAGGTGTAAGACCAAAATATCAATAATACGGGTTTATTTTATATAATTACTATTTTAAATGGATTGTGGAAGAATCTGTGAAATGATTGTCCGTTTTTATTATTATATAATTTTTTTGCTGAGGACTGTTTTACTGCCGAAAGGCTGAAATGCGGCGCAGAACGGTGCTCTTTTAAAAGGTGAACTGAGGTTAGTCGTGTCCCGGAGTGTGGGAAGCATCGCCTCCTCTTAGCTGCTGAACGAGAGCCACAACAAGAGCTCTCTGAAACCCTGATACCATGCTTTCATTCCAGATCATAATTAAATATCGCCTCACACACAATTTCTAGCTAAATCCTGGATCCACGCCGAGCATTCGCGTTTTGACATGAATGAATTTGATCGTTGAAAGGCAAATTAGCTGTAAAATATAAAACAATAAAATAACATCTTACATGTACTTTCATCTGGACTAATGGTTCTACTCATTTCGGTCGATTTCTTTTTAAATAAATATTTTGTGTTGATTTTTTTTCTTTTACAATTCAGATAAATATACAGTTTTCCCCCCGAAAATACAGTGGGATGCAAAATGCGCGGATAAACCCCCACAAAATCAATTGAAATTAATAAACGACTAAATATTTTCGAGTCCAATTTTTTTGATTTTTTTTACTTATTTCGAGTATTTTCAGGCTATTTTTAGAGAGTCTGTTAAAACAGTTTGGACGATTTGTAAATACAAAAACAATCCCCGGACTAATCAAGATTTAAACGAAATAAAATATCCACAAAACGAGAATTTAATCCTGAAACAAGGAAACACGAGAACCACCTGGAATGTGATTTACATGTAAATAAAACACTGACAGAGAATAAACTGGCTTTTAACAATAATTTATCGAATAAATTCATATTCGTATTCATATCTAGAATTCCATATTTTAGTATGAGGTGTGTACATGGTTTCCGACTTGAACCGAGGTGGTCGGACTCCTGGGAGACCCCGCACCTGAAGTTCCCTGTCCGTTTCAACCGCATCACGTGACATGAACATTTCGACAAGACACCTGATGCGCATTAAAAACAATTCAGTAAAATTTCGCCCTTTAATCAGAGAATCTAAATCAGGAAAAAAAGCAACAAGAGGCATCAAGCGGAGCGCGTTGGGTCTTCAGCTGCGCAGAGTGCGCGTGGATAAATGCATTTGGTTGTGCGTAATGGTATTATAAATATATATACATAAAAAAATAGATATCTATAATTATAATTTACGAAAGTAAATACATGCTCGTAAATCATTTCCAGTTAAAATAAACAGTGAGCTATATTTCTTTACTGGAAAAATAGCCGATCGATAGAAGGCTTCCGTGATAGGGGCTTTTTAGAAACATAAAGTCCGAAAAGCAACTATGTTTAACATTTCGGGAATTCTGCGCACACACTGTTAATTGTTGGGTGCGCGCGTTAACAGGTGCCTCGGGTTTCCAATGAATTGATACAATCACCACCGCATGCTTTCAGACCTCCCAAAACTGCTTAAAATAACGTGTTTTTAAAATAAACGAGTTTTTCTTCTCACCTGTGTTCATCTGTGAGAAGTGCGAAATGGAGTCCGGGTTTGAGAAGATATTCATTGAGGTGGGAATGTCTTCTTCTGGATAGAGGCTGTCGGGGATGGCGTTGATTAAACTGCTCATGGTAATAGGGGTCTTGTCCGCTAGTTTACCTGTCATAGCAGTTCCTCCACGAGTGAGCGCGCACAGGTGTCCCGAACGCTCTCCGGTCTCTCAAAGCTCTCCAGAGTAAGCGTGAATGAGCCCAAAGATCGCGGTGGAAATGATATCCGAGCGCGGGAAGAAACCTTTGACGTTGAGTTGGTTTGTTTGTGAGAGGTTTTAGTGAGGGGATGTTGTGTGGGGCTCGGCTGAGACGAAGAGGTGTTGGTGATTGCACAAGTGAAGCTCGCCTGGCTCTGTTGCAGGGAACTCCAACGCTTTCTTCGGCTGGGGGACGGAACAGCTGCGTGACGTAGATGACCATATTTGGACACACAAAGCGAGACGGCCCCGTGACGTAGCATGGAAGCTCCTCATAGTGGAACGAGAGAGTCCCGGGTTGGAAGATAAGCGATTGGTGGAGCCGAAAAGGGACATTTCCTCGGTTTGGCTGAGCAATGATCTCACGCGGGAATAGCTTACTTCCATTTCATGGAACTTTTACAAGGTTAAAAATCTAGCCGCTATAGGACAACCATTGAATATGTGGATTGAAACCCATTATTGTGTTTTGATGTATATGGTAAATGCCCGTTATGGTAACTAAAGAGTGAAAAAACATAGAGATTTCATATATGTGTGTTCTTGTGTCTTGTACTGTATTTGTATGGTCACAGAAACTCACACAGGCACGCGAACATACACACAAATTGCTTTCTTGAATAATAAACGATACCGTGAGCTCGTTTTTTTTTTTTTTTTTGAGTCAGTCTTGTTAATGTAGCCATACATGACACACTGAAAATTTACCCAGTTAGAATGTCCATTTAAATTTTTAGTTAGTTTTGTTTTAGTTTATTCATTCTTTACATACGGAACCAACGTGCAGGATACAATCAAGTAAATTCGTTTTTTCTCTCTCCAGTGTTTAATATGTAAAATGAAGATCCAAGAAGCATCTGTAATCTGTCAGAAGCCGTGGACGGCGGGACACACATCCTGGAGAGGAACAATGAATATTTCCGCTGAAGCGCTCACTGCTGATGCTGAAGGTTAAAAACGAAAGCCTGCTTTAATCACAAGCGTTCAGTAGCTCAGTGGCAGCACAAGAACATAGAGGGTGGCTGGTTACAAAAGCCCGTCTCTGCCAAAGAGTTAATGGAGTGTGAACACTGAAGGCGCGCGACCAATCTGGAGGCTTGGCTTTGGCCTCTAGCGCCAAGTTCACGGCTCAAGTGGAAACTCCAAATAAAGACTTGATCCGGCCACGCCTCGCTGTCCGTATTTGGTCATAACGTTCCGGTGTGGAGCTGGAAAGTAAAAGAAGTAATCGGAGCCCGGAGCCATTAAAGGAGCCGCGGAGGGCAAACGTCACGGGTCGCAAATGGAAAGAAATAAGTTTATGTCACATGCTGCAGTTGTCTGGCTTTGTTTAAAGGACGGACCTTAGATCCTGCTTGGTTACAAGGACATTTTATTCATTTTCCTGCCCGCTTATTCCCTTTCGGGGTCACGGGGGTCTGCCAGTGCCTAACTCCAGCTCACGTTGCGCAAGAGGCGGGGGGTACACCCTGGACAGGTCGCCAATCCATCGCAAGGTTTCAAGAACATTTAAGATATAAATAGTTCATAAAAAAAGATAAGATGAACGAGAGTGTTGCAAAGTTCAGTTTTCTTTTTAAATAATGAATTAAAGGTTTGCTTGTCCATATATGTACACAGGTCTGGGTCACTACAGACACACGGGATAAGCAGCTGCTTACTAGACCGAGCTAATAATGTATTTTTTGTTATGCAATGCAAGCTAGCGCTGGTTAAGAAGTTTGAAAAGTTGAATTGTGTATATTTCACTAGTTCGGAGAAGGTAATTACTTTTTCTACTAATAAAGGTGTTAACTGAAGAAAAAAAGCAGCTTCTTTAATTTGACACTAGAAAGCACATACCGGTATATGTAGAGAAAGGAAATCATAGAAAACAGTTCATAAAAACATGTAGGTAGCTTTCTCTGTCCCAGAACAAAGGTGATTTTATTAGTTGTAATACCCAGGTTTGTGTAACACTAACATGATTTTAGATTAAATAAACATTCTAAACATGATGAATTTAGTTTTACACAATGTACACAACAAAATCAAACAAGTTCATGAAATATTTTTTTTTCAGTGTAGGCAGCTAAAACCTAGGGCTCCACCTGCAGAAGAAGAAACCAGCAAGAGTTCATTAAATATATTTATTGTAATGTAAAACTAAAGTTAAAGTTAAGACCTGATCGCAACTCTTTTTTTAGAAAGAAAGAAATCTCATCTTTGTGAATTCATAAAGCAAAGATATATCAATATTTCTAAATGGTTGCTATGATAAAGAGCAGGGTTGCTATGGATGAGTGAACTTACAATGAGTGATCTCCTTGTGTCTCTATGAGTGATATAAATCAATTACTTGTCTATGACTTACCAAAGCTGAGATCAGCTAAACTACAGGTCCTTCTCAAAAAATGTGCATATTGTGATAAAGTGAATTATTTTCTGTAATGTACTGATAAACATTACACTTTCATTTATTTCAGATTCATTTACACACAACTGAAGTAGTTCAAGCCTTTTATTGTTTTAATACTGATGATTTTGGCATACAGCTCATGAAAACCCAAAATTCCTAAAAAAAATTAGCATACTTCATCTTCATCACCAATGAAAGAAAAGTGTTTTTAATATAAAAAAAAGTCAACCTTCAACTAATTCTGTTCAGTTATGCACTCAGTTGGTCGGGAATCCTTTTGCAAAAATGACTGTTTCAATGGGGCGTGGCATGGAGGCAATCAGCCAGTGGCACTGCTGAGGTGTTATGGAGGCCAAAGATGCTTTGATAAGCTCCTTAAGCTCCTCCAGAGTGTTGGGTCTTGCGTCTCTCAACTTTCTCTTCACACTATCCCACAAATTCTCTCTAGGTTTCAGCTCAGGAAAGTTGAGCACAGTAATAACATGGTCAGGAAACTATTTACCAGTGGTTTTGGCACTGTGCCAGGTCTGCAGTGTTCAAAGCTTTTCAGCAGATGGACGCATGAATTGCTCCAAAATCTCCAGATAGCTAGCTGCATTGACCCTGTCCTTGATAAAACACAGTGAACCAACAACCGCAGCTGGCATGGCACCCCAGACCATCACTGACTGTGGGTAACTGACACTGGACTTCAGGCATTTTGGCAGTTCCCTCTCCCCAGTCTTCCTCCAGACTCTGGCACCTTGATTTCCTAATGACGTGCAAAATGTGAGCAACAGTCCAGCGCTGCTTCTCTGTAGCCCAGGTCAGGTGCTTCTGCTGCTGTTTCTGGTTCAAAAGTGGCTTGACCTGGGGAATGCGGCACCTGTAGCCCATTTCCTGCACACGCTTGAACACGGTGGCTCTGCATGTTTCTACTCCAGACTCAGTCCACTGCTTCCGCAGGTACCCAATGTCTGGAATCGACCCTTCTCCACAATCTTCCTCAGGGTCCGGTCTTCTCTTGTCGTTCTGCAGCGTTTTCTGCCACACTTTTTCCTTCCCACAGCATTCCCACTGAGGCGCCTTGATACAGCACTCTGGGAACAACCCGTATTTGATATAAACAAACACCCTTAAGGTACGTTCACATCGAACGCGGTAAGCGCGGATGGTTGCAATGTTAAGTCAATGCAAAGACGCGTTTGCACGCGTCTGAGGCTTCAGCGGCGCGGTAAGCGCGAATTGAGCGGCGCGGTTGCCGCGATAGGCGCGCCGTGAACCGCACGAGTGGGCGATACGCGTGTTGTGAGCCGCGCGCAGGAGGCGGACCGGCCGTAGACGGGTGAACCGCGCGCGTATCGCTCGAGTTCAGAAAATTTAACTTTGGCTGATTTTCAGCGTCGCGTTGACCAATCAGGAGCTTGCTGTAGCTGTGACGTCTGCAGCTCCGAGACCGTCTGGAATTAAAACAGTGATGGACTGTCATTAAAACTTTACGTGAGCTGCCAGAGCTCTCTGATCATCTTCATGATATTAAAGTTATAAATAATAGTTTATCATAAATAATAATTTAAAAGAATAAATTTATTAATACATTTATTTATAAATAAAAGTATTTTGCTTGGAAGAAATTATATTTATATATATTCATAATTATCAAAACTAGGTTTAAATCTAAAGAGAATTAATCATGTTCATTATTTTATTTCAGCCCTCCATTTTCAAGCAATTATTTTATGCCAGAAAATATTGGGATCTTATAAAATATGATCTTTTAAAAAAGTAATAAAATAGATAATAAAATTTTAATGAGTGTAATTAAATGTTTACTTGATATCCTTCACAAAAAGTGCTTTCATATATTTAAGGTAAATAAAATATAATTTCATTGCTACAAACGGAATGTTTATTCCAAACATTTGTACATGATATTGTACTGTAAATACACCTACAATAAATACACCTTTGCTATGTGTGATCGGACTGGTGTTGTGTAATGAGAAAGAAGCTTCGAGAAATGGGTTTTATTTGGAGGTTGACTCTATTTATTCTTTGAAAACAAGAACATTTCATGAATCAGGGAAATCACGAGAGTTCGAAACAAGGCTTTAATGAAACCATCAGCTGGGCTCTAGAGAAACCCTTTAATATATTTGTCCAGTGCTTCCAGGCAGAGCAGGACCTCCAAAGAGACTCCTCTTCTCCTCACAAGCTTCAGCAATGGACAAACAGTTCCAGACTGCAGTCCCAGCATCCGAGACAATCTTGGAACCTCAGAAAATACCAGCAATGAAGATGCTGATGATGACCAGTTTGGAGTCTCCACCGTCAATCTGAAAGAAGGAGAGAAGACAGAACAGAACTTTTGTTGCAGAACTGATTGCAGATCCATGAAAGCAAATGTGTTTGTACAACACTGGTGTCTTCAACATCATTTCTGTTTAAACTTTCTAACTTTACCTGTATTTGCTCTGATTTACTTGTTTCACCATCAGTATTACATTCAATTCACTGTTTAACAAGTATTAGAATTCAAACTCTAGCAATTAAAAAACCCTGATATTTACATATGCAGTGTTTTAACTGTACTACAGAGAAGTATTTTACCATCATGACATTTTTTGGTAATTCTGATGTTGCTGTGGAATATATTTATATACCCACAAGTACAACTATAAGTTATACTTTACTTTAATATATGAGTATACTGTAATAAAAAGTAAAGTAAACCACTGTTAAATACAGTTTATCGCTTCACTAGAACCAAGTTAATCTATAGTTCATTTGAGATTACTTCGAAATACAATATTGTACTGTATTAATCTACATTTTTAAATGAAACAAATACATTAATTACATTATATGATTACAGCATTTTTAACATGTTGCTTTTATTGTTAAAAACAAAAGTTATTTATCTTTTTATTAAAGTCCCGTCCGTTTGTAAGTTTAGGAGGTTCTTGGTCATTATTTACAGAGAATTTATCATGAATACTGACCAGAGACAGACGCTGTTGGAGCTGCCCGTGCAACAGCTTAGGAGCTGGGGTTGAATCAGTCGAAGCTCCCGCTGAACGCGACTGCGGTCCAAACTGAAGCTCCTGTGGAAATGTTGGTGACCCACGCCGAGCAGGGTACATCTCTGGAGGATTCTAAGCTCCAAGCCACAGCCCCGAACAAGTTTTTGATGTTTTAGAGCATTTCAAAGCTTGGTGATGCAGATAGAAACTTAACAATCCTGTCCGCCATTTTCCAAACCAAAGCTGCACCGGTAGCTCCTCCCACTGATCCGCCCATTCCCATCAACACCTGAATGTCATGCGTGCATTCAGCGGCTGTCGCGCGGATCGGGCGATCAAACGGAAAGTAAACACGCGTGCATTCACTCGCGAGTAGCGCTTTTTTTCCGCGCGAACCGTGTTCGATGTGAACGTACCTTTAAAGGACCATGTTGTTTACACAGGACGTAAACATTATTAAGCACTTATATTTGATATTCATTCATCTTCTTACAATCTTCATGGTCTGCTGGTACCTATCCCCTGCTAACGTCAGGTGAGAGGCAGGGGTACACACTGGAGAGGTCGCCACACCATCGCAGGGCAACAAACTACATCCAACATTTACTGCGTTGATTTTGTGCATTCAACCACCATCTAACTGCAAGGTCACAGTGCTGCCCTGTCTTTGATATTTGTTATCGGAGGCCTAGCTACACCCAGACCTATTCTCTGCAGTAGTACACACCAATTTTTGTTGTTTTTGATTTTAGGCTGACTTGACACAAGCAGCATTTTTGGCCCTTTAAGCTGACATTGAAATGCCCCAAATTGTTTTTTGTCTCGTGGCGCAGTCTAATGAAAGATCTGAACTCCTTTTCCATGATTTATGTGATGCACAAAATCAACACAGTAAATGTTCGATGTAGTGCGGCTACAGAAATTACATCCTTTTCTTTAAAGATACGGAAACGAATGATGCTTGGGGGCCGCATGTGAGGCAGGCTTCAAAAGTGGTTTGTCTTTGCACATTTCAATAATGACACAGGCTGCTGAAGCAGCATCTTGGAAATATTTAAACATTATTAACCTGTATAAATGCATTTCATCCACCCCTTCTCCACCCTCCACAATCTCGCACTCACCTCATGTTTTTGATGGACATTGATGGAATTATGGTTAATCACAAATATCCTGGTACCAGGAAACGCAAAGGAAAACAGGCCAAAGACGAAACCCCGGCATCACTCTCAGCTGTTTATTCATGGCTATTGTAAAAACATTTTGATCTGTGCAAACAACATTTTTTAGTATTCTTGTCTATTAAAACAAGGAGCCAATACGTTTAATTTACCAGTACACTATCCACTCAGGGCACCCATTTGACCAGCATTCAATCTGGAGAGTCAAACATTCCTCAGATGGAAGCCTGACTTCTACAGGGAATCCAGTGTTCACAGTGGTGTTCTCACCTTTCATATCTCAATAAATGTTTTCGCTTTTATCTAACAAGAACCTACTTAATTCAATTCCTGAAGATTTGACACCTACACTCATAAGCGAGATGTTAAAATACTACTGAATAGATCTGTTTTACATGCAACACACTATACATGCAACGAGGCCCAGCATCACTAACAACATGGCGAAAAAATAGCATGACACATTTGTCTGTAAATAATCCAATTAGTAGGACAGAATGGATTGTTGAGATTTCCCACGTGTCCAACTAAAATTCCTGAGCCAATCACATGTTGGAGTTACCCAGGGCGGGAACAAAGCAGCCTGCCATACACACTCACAGGATCAGAGCTCACTGATGCAACACAGTCTCAACAGGTAACAAACTGTACCCAAGACCAACCTTGACATGTGCACTTGAGTCTCATGTCACGTGCCAAAATGTGTTCAAAATAACTTCATAGCCCACCACACATGCTACAAGCGCACAGCCAGTAGACCAGTCTGACATAGGAAAAACCCAGACTAGAAATATGTGCAGATAAGAGTAATAATTTGGTTTGTATGGCAACCGCGTTCATTATCACGGGGCATGTTTATATCTTCTCACCTGCCCAAAAAATGCTGTATCCTGGGCTCAGATAGAGGCTTCAGTGGTGGGATGATTACACAAAATTACTCCACGTTTTAACGAGAAACATGACAAAGACTTCATTATTGCCCCCAATGTTTTATTATAAACAAAGTTTTGTGCAATTTCCTTTACAAAGCATCAGATTAGTGTGACATTTCTGGATCAGATCCTGCTGAACAAAACCTCTCCTAACTCCTAACTAGAGGAGGAGGAGGTGAGCACCGTTAAGCTCATGGGAGCAACTTTCCTGGCCATAGCCTATGCCTGGAGATTCAGTCTGGTGTCTGAATGGGGCTTAGTACCACGAGAGTGGTCCATACTGTGTATCTGCTGAGTTTTCAGAATGTCTGGAGTGAACTCCCTGTTCCTAACCCTTAAACTATTTTAGTTAAACCCTTAAACTAACTATCCTTGCTCTTACCCAGCAACACAAACCTGACCCTTAAATTGTCATTGTACTTCGTCTCAGGGGCCTCTACCCGAGAGGCGTTGTCCAAACTTTCAAGGGGTTCTCTTCGCGGCATTGACCCCTTGGTGACTAATCTGTCCAACAGCGAAAGTCTGCTCAAAACATTTCATTAGCCGTATAGCAGACCAAAACATTAGATATGCTCCAAATATTGAGCATAATCAGCAGATTTGTTTATAGATGAGTGTATGCAGATAAATGCTGATACAAAGCAGCAAACAGATATTTGAAGCTACTGGTGCCCCTGGAATCCCACAGACATCAAGGTGTAAAGTCTTCCAGAGCCTTACAGGTGTGCATGAATTAGAGATGTCTTGTTCATAAGAGCTTTGGTACAACCACACCTGTAGGTGAAGTGCTGCAGCTTTGGTGTGTTCTAGAACAGGCTGATTACATGTGCAATAACGTGTTCTATTTATTTTCATTTACACGTTGGTGAAAACATTACTTTACAGATTTAAGTAATGTGTACTTGACCTGCACCTGCAGTCCTGAGGAGATCAGAAGCTCTTCTTTGTTTAAATTTGTCTTGACGTTAACTTTCTCTGCTCCACTCTCTCCAAACTCTTCAAAAGAAATAGATTTAATATAAATGTAATATAGGCATTGTTATTATTAGTTGATTCGTTGAATTGTAGTCATTAACAATCGAGAGAATGGGAGGGGGTTGAATCCTGAGAAAATAAACAAATGCAATCAGGACAAACTGATCAATGCTCAGCTGAGTTCATGCGGGGGACATGAGGTAGCTCACCAAATACTGGCTTAACCTACGTTGTTCACACACACGCAGAGACTTGTGCACACATGCATGTTTAGAGTAAATGCAACCTGCCTGCCTGCCTGAGAACGTATGAATGGATGTAAAAGTTTACTTTGGAGATGAGACACTATTGGCTGGTCAGTTAAAGCATGGCCAATTGATCCACTCCACATCAAAAGAGCCAAAGAAAATCCTAGGCCTTTATTTCTAAACATCTGATGTATTGATAGCAAGTTGTCCTGAGAGAGAGATGCTCGAATCTAACCAAGACTTTCACTGTACGAGAATGGGGTGGGGGGGGGGGTGCAGTAGATGTGTTTTCTTTCATACAGGCCTTCGTAATACATGGCGTCTACAGGTCTGCATTACATCAGAAGTTTAAAATATTACTTTCCAAATATTGAGTACAAGATTATCTTGGCCAAATAATGACCATCATGTGGCACCCCACAATACTTTACCTGCCACACTCACTGTGTGTATGATTTCTTTCAGTTTTTAAATTGCTTGTTTTATTGGACAAATGAACTGTCTTGTTAACAACAAAGACGGTCAGAACCTGCCTCTGCTCTTTTTTCCAGCAAAGCATTACACACACAATCAATGGTCTCTATAGTAAACAAAAAAGTGCAGACCTGAGTGCAGAAGACAACGAGAGCTTGATGACGATGAAGTCATCATACGATTTTCCAAGTGATTGAGTATTTCTGTTACATTCACTCTGTCACCTTGCGGAACTAAAATGATGTAGCTGGTGTCTTGATTGCCATGTTTAAAACATGCCCACTCAGACCGGATACCTGAAGTCACCAAAGTTTCAGAACTTAGCCATACAAAAGTCATAATGCTATTTAAATCTGAAGGAAACAGTCATTTTTAGTGGTCAGCTCAAGTCTAGGTCCTAAAGCCATTCAACTCCCTCTCTCATATCATTCATAATGACATGCTGTAACTGTGAAGTTCCTGTCTATAAAGTTTGCCACTTTCTTCTATCTGTTGTGGTGGAGTAAAGAGATGGTGCCAATGTGTGTGCCCGTTCATCGTCTCCTGTTTATTTTGTGGACACTGTTTGTGGTGTTCATCGTGTTTAGTGCCTTACAGGCTAGTGTACCATCACCAATTCCTGCTGGATTTTAGACATGTCTGTATCGTAGTGGATGAGCATAGCGAGCCAGAATTTCGGGTATTTCAACTCACCTGCTTTAGACTCCAGCCCTGCTCCCCTTTAGGAAATGCTTCTGCTGTTCCACTTCCTTATCTTCCACAATAAAACCCAAAATTCTAATCTCAAAAAGTGTTTTTAATACAAAAAAAGTCAATCTTCAAATAATTATGTTCTATATGTTTCACAAAATGAAATATACTGTGTTTACTTGGGGGAAAAAAAGAGATGTTCCCTTACAGTCGAGAACGCAGACGTATGTCGAGTTTCTCGACTATGGGAACTTACCGAACCTGGGAGGTGGTACCAAGTATTTAATGGGCAAATTGATTTGCAAGTGTAGATGATTAGCAAGCAGCCGCTCTTTAAGAGGAGCGGTTGCCTCTACATATATTCTACTTTCTTCCTCTGAGCGATTGGTTACCATCCTCTCAATTCGATGCTTATTCTCAGCTGAAATAGCAAAGGTTACTTATCTCAGCGCAAGGTGTAGCTGTGCTAGCCCAGATAGCCAAGCGACCAAACCCCGGCACCTGAATCGTCCATTTTTCACAGCGATGGGCAAATCTATAACACTCCTGGCTGCAATGGGTCTCGTTGGAAGACGGTCACGAGAAATGCGTGTTTGGGCTCAAACACACCGCGTTGCTCCCGTGAAGCGGGGATACGAGTGTTTGCACTGCAACGATCTGCTTTGCCGCACACTGAGGTACAAGAGATCCTTCTCAAGGAAGAGGACACCAAAGCTTCGGTTTCTGGTGCTCCTACGAACGGAGAGTTCCTCCGAGGCCTTAGATGACGGCGTGGGGCCAGTGATGTCAGGCGATCCCTCGCGTCATCCCAACGCTTCAGACGTGCGTTCCGTCTGATCTGCGGTGAATCGAGTGATGGTCCGGCATTGCTCGGCTTCTCGTACGATCCTATAGACAATCTGCTCGGGATGGCGGCACCTACTATGCAAGAAAGATCTAACATTTGTCCCGAGAATAATGGTCTTGCACGCCCTCTCGTCAGGGATACATCTTCCTCATACCCTGACGAAGCCCCCGACACAGGCGTGAGCACCGTTGGCCCGGTCGGTGGCCATGGCAGCAGTAGCCCCCGCAGCTCCACCAACCAGTACCCAGGGCTCCGCCCTGGTGATTCCGCCACCAAGCCCACATCCGTGCGGCCCCGCCTTCATCGGCACATAGATAGTAGGATCCCTGAAAGCATACCTGGGAGCCTGGCGGAAGCTTCCCGGGGTCAGTTTCTGGGTCCTCCGGACAATCCGGCTGGGTTATATGATTCAGTTCGTAAAACCCCCAGGTTTCTAAGAGTGCTAGAGACCCCTGTCATCCGGTCAGGCACCTCACTCCTGCGAGAGGAGATCGATGCCCATTTGAACAAAGGAGCGATCGAGCCGGTCCTTCCAGCCGATGCGGAAGCAGGCTTTTACAGCCCTTACTTCCTGGTACCCAAAATGTCGGCGGGTTGCGACCAATCCTGGGTCTGAGGCGTCTAAATCGGGGCCTGGCCAAGCTCCGATTCAAGATGCTGATGATCCGCAGCTTTCTGCCGTGCGTTTGTCCTGTGGATTGGTTCGCTACTATAGACCTGAAGGACGCATACTTTCAGGTGGCCGTGCTACGTCGTCACAGAACCTACCTCAGGTTCTGTTTCGAGGGCCTCAGCCTACCAGTACAGAGTCCTGCCCTTCGGCCACGCCCTCTGCCTGCGCATCTTCACGAAGGTTGTCCAGGCTGCTCTCGCCCGCTACGCCGGGCAGGCATAAGGATCCTGGACTACCTGGACGACTGGCTTTTAGCCGAGTCTAGGGACCGGTTGATCACACAGAGGGATATGGTCTTGGCGCACATGTTGCGTCTGGGGTTGCAGGTCAACTGGGAAAAGAGTCAACTCACTCCGGTGCAAAAGACTACTTTTCTCGGTTTGGAGCTGGACTCCGTTGTATTATAAAACAGTTAATTCTGCAGGAATTAATTGATTACCTGAGTTGCGATGACCTGCTTTGGGGAATTGAACCAAAGAGTCGATTGGCAGTCGACTCTTAAGACTCGGAATCAAATGAGATCGGTTCAGACCGCAACTTCAAGCTTCGTTAGATTTACTGTCCACCAGTAATTCACATTCGGCAATCAATATTGATCTTTAATCAAATATGACTTGTATCCCAAGGACACTAATACTCAAGTTAGCAATAGATCGACTATCTCAGGGAGCGATTGAGCATGCATAAACCACAGACCAAGTAATGCGTTTAACAAGTTTATTAACTAATCTAAAAACACACAAACTAACTACTAAAGCTATATAGATAAACACACACACATTCACACACTTTCACACTGAGAGAAGGAATGATTTGCAACTGTATTCTGAAATCTAATATCAAATAGCATAAACTGATAACCATTAACTATGAGCCTCAGCAAACGTTTGTCTGTAAGGACAAGAAAATGGGACTCAGCTATGAATCGTTTTGCACAACGTCAGCGAGATATTTAATGCGCTTTCTACCGTGTCCTGGAAGTTCTTTGGGTCAGGCGAAGCTTCCTTCGGTTGCGTTGTCCGTGCAGAGGGATGGCTGATTCGGTATTAGGGTCCAGGCGATGGGTGATGATGAGAAGACAGGTCGAACTTATAGCAGAGTCACTGAGAGTTCACGAGAGTTTGTTCCGAGCAAAATCAAGTTGGGATTAGCGATGAATCGAAACTGGCACTTCAAAGTTCTGTTGCAGGCTTCACTGTGTTGTAGGCTCGGAGCATGTCAGAGTTCGGGTCGCGGGAGTTGGCTGCCTTGTACCGCTGTAACACTCTAAGATTCCGCGTAACTCGTATGACTTTCGTTCGGCGCTTTGAACTGAGTTCTCGTTGTGTGGAAGGCCTTTGCCTTGTGATGGTTCCGGTTCGGTTCTCTGTACTTCTCTTCTCTCCAGACTTCTCTCCGGACTTCTCTGCCTTTCTCCATTGCGCGACAGAATTTAAACCAAGGAGGCAGGGCTCTGCCCCGCCAGGTTTAACCAATGAGATCACTCTGAAACCGGAGCTGTAGTGACGTTGCATATGAGCACCGGGTTGGGACGGTCTGTATCAGAATCAATCAGTTCATATAAGTGATCATATCTAATCAAGAGAATACCGAGAACATTTCTATGAGAGGCCATCATTTCAGAACTGATATTTCAAGCAGAATGATACCAAACATGGCTAGTTTAACACTTGTACTCACTCATTCACTCATTCATTCGTCTTTGTTAACTATTCAAGTCTAAGCACAGATTATCAGTTATGCAGTAAAGATTAACGAAGCATTGTAAGGTTATATTCAAGTAGATTGAGTCTTTTTCTCCTTAAAGATGCAGTTAAAGGAATTAAAAGAGTTCCTGAGTGTTTAGAGGGGAAATTCTTGTAGAAAGACTCCAGCATACTGAGGGCCTCCAGGGGGGTTGATTTACGGTTCCCCTTTTGCCCTTCTATGAGCCATGTGTTCCCAAGGTAAGGTTGGTGGGTCCTTTAAGTCCAACTGTGATCCTCCAGGGGGGTTGATTTATACCTAAGGAGTGAAACTAAACAGTGTCCTGATCTCCAGGGCCTCCGGGAGGGGTTGATCGATATGGCGCCAGGGGTCCGTTTTAGTTAGGGAGTACAGTCTGCGGCTCCAACCATTTAGCGGGAGATGCATATCGTAAATTCCTGGCCTCCCAAGCTGATCACCAGGCTCTCAGCTTGTTGATAAAGAGGAGTAATCCTTACACCGTGAACATGAGGGCACTGCTCACGGCAGAGCACGCCCAAGCCCTGCTGTCCGTGCTAGACGTAGTGTCTCAGTGGCGAGCGGTCCGCTTCAGCACTGGCTTTGTTCACGGGTTCCGAGTTAGGCATGCCACAGAGGCCAGCTGCGGTTGTCTGTGACACCACGCTGTCTCTAGTCCCTCAAGGCCTGGAGGTGTGTGACCTTACTGCAAGCAGGAGTCCGCGTGGGCGGACTAACCACCCCTAACTGTGGTTTCGGTGAACTCTATCCTCCCCCCACGCGGCATCTGACTGAACGGAGCAGTCAGTTTTGCTAGGTTCTGGTAATGAAGGTTTTGCCGTTGGGCCTGACCCCTACAGAACTCAGGTCCAGACTTGTGGACCCCCCAATCTCGGGTTGCCCAGTCTATGTATTCTATACAAACCCCTTTTCAGGTTGTTTTGTATTACCCCTGTTTACATTCCCCCCACCCCCCCAACCCCCTTGTGGTGCAGAACGATGGCTTTTTCGTCTTACCCCCTCCTAATTGGCCGGGGAGACATGCACTCACTGGAAGCCCTCTTTTGGTCTCAAAGCGATCTCCATGCACCTCTGTTCCACATCAGAGGAGTACTCCTTCTGGTCGCCCTTCTGTACACCACATGCGACTACCCCGCAATAGATTTATTCCGGGCTAGGGGCAGAAGGAGATTCCCAGTCTTACGCCTGGCTAACATCTAAACTTAACATCTAACCCAAAATCCAGATCTAATGTTCACTCTAACAACTCTTCACCACGTGAAGAATAAATGCTTTACAGTATTCCTTGTAAAAAAATTTTTTTTGCTGTAAATAAAACAGTTTAATACTGTAAAGTTAAATAACATTAATTTTAACTACACTGTAATTTTTGTTTACAGTATTAGTCCTGTGAAAGCACAGTATGTGGCTGGCAACCCAGCTGCCAATATTTTACTGTAAATTTACAACAAAAAGTTTTACAGTGTAGAATTTTGATTACAATACAGTGATTCCATGAAATTTCTATCCAGGTTTTCTTACCATCACAATCTTACGCTCACGTTTTTGATAATAATCCCATTCTTCTGCTCTAGTCTGGCAGACGTGACAGTTGTTTTCAAATCTTTCTCGCAAGTGCTTGGTAGCGAGACATAGTTTAAGAATTCTGCAATTTTGTCTAAAATCATGCTGTGTGAAATCCTCTGTTGCTGGTCTCTTGTCCAAAGTGAAATTAGCATGACTGGATGCTACAGCTAGACTCCGATAGACACTGTGCTATCACTGAATTAGCGGTGCCAGAGTCTCATACAGCCCTTAGGTGCTTTCTAGGATTCGTAAATTTTGAATCTGTGCATTGTGCTTCCCCTAACCGCACTTCTATCTGCAAAGGAGTTAACTGCCTTTTGTACGTGTGCCATAGGGGTCGTGGGCATCAATACTTAGTTGACTGGGAGGGTTAGCATTCCTGGGTACCTGCTAGTAACTGTTAGCCTGTTACTCCCTTCCTAATAACATAAACCCAAATACCGTTTTGTTCAACTCCAATGACAGGCTTTTCTTTCAGCTGCTGAGCTGATTGAGAAACAGTGTAGTGATGTCTGCTTCCTTCGTGATGGAGTGAAATGACCTTGTCTTATGAGGTCATGTGACTCTAGGGCCTCTAGATTGCAGCCCATGAGGAGACAATGCTCCACCTCTGCAGATCATCAACCTGTCTGACCCCACTCAGCAACAGCATTGCAGGCACTGAAACTCACCTGTGTGGGCAGCTAGCAGATCTTAATAAGATGAACTGTTAAAACAAAAATATTTTAAAATAATATACTTAAACGCCACTGGACTCTTATTTAATTCTAATATTATTTCACTTTTTTTCTAGAACTAATGCAATCTAAGACCAACCTGAGAGAGAATTTCAATGCAATGTCTGTCAAAACAGTTCACCCTATATTTGCTTGTGATAAACAGCTTCTTTACACTTGAAAATTCTCCGTGCTGCTGCATTGGGGGATCATCGTACCTTTTAATCAACGACCTTCCACAACAAACCCTCCATCTAAAACTGGTGTTAATTTGCGTTTGCCCTTATCAAGTTTTGGGTCATTGCTGTTCTTCTATCAGTGTGTTTGTTTGAAGCGCTACTTTAAAGTAGATTAGCGAGCACCAGGTTATAATTTAGATGAGTTATATAGTGAATTGTTTGTTTTTTAATTACACTGTTTTGTGGGCGGGCTCATTAAGCACACAATCGTGTGCTGTGAAACTTGCATTGTTCAGGAGTAGTGTGACTGGCTCTAAAGAAAAAACAAAAGAAGATATACAGTAGTTCACATAAACAAAGGTTTTTTTAAATGAAATTTCAGATGTAGTTTGCCATTGTGTAACTAAAGGCATCCATTACAACTTGTTATGAATGTGATGTTCAACGTAAGTTAACGGTAATTACTGAACCGATAAATGGAGCAGTAAATGGATGTTATATGTTGCGTTATGGATTATTTGCTTGCTGCAGGACATATCACATACATAATGCTAACATAATTCTTTGTTAACCTCGTGTTAATCTGCATGGCATTATCTAACATTAAATCTGTTTGAGATTGTCTATTTCAATTGTAACTGTATTTTGACAATACAGGTCAAATGAATTCTGATCCAATTCTAACTTACAAAATTATAATAGCACACCACAGTGACCATTATTTTATATATATAAGGCATTTCTCTGCTTTTACAAGGTCTAAACTGCAAATCTTGGTATCAAATGAAGATAGGTTCTTGGGGAGTGGTGTGGATGAGTTAATTTGACAGTCAAGAACACAGGGTAAGAGTAATTGATGTTGAAATGGCCAAAAAATGAACTCCGCCTAAAAAAAAAACACATGTTTCCTCCAATATCTCCTTTTTTTACTTATAACGAAGCAAATAAACACAATCAATTGTAACCACTACATGTCAAGAACATCTGTAGCAAGTTTGGTGTTCATACTACAAGAAACTAATATTCTGTAAAGGTTTTGATTGAACAAAGTTCAGGCGTAATCCATGTTGGCACAGTTTGGCACAATTTGGCACAATAATTGAAATATGGAAAAATCTTGTCCAAAGCTTCAGCTACGTTCATAAACTTCTTTTCTTGCTTATGGGACATGATTTCAGCAAAAAAAACTCCTAAAGAAACGCTGTAAAAGGGGGGTAAAAGCTCATTTACGCCATCTTGCTGCGCTTTTGGGAACGTTTCACTCACAAACGCTTTGACATCAAGCTTCTGCTTGTCCCTACCCCCCGACCATCTGTCCAATCCAGAAGATCTATATATCGACGGAAAGCTCTGATTCTGAGGAAACCAATCAGCTCAACCATTTTGAGACTGACGGGATCGCCGACGAATCACACGACGCGCAGCGTGGAGAGACGTGCTCTTACGCACGGGGAGTCATTCCATATTTGGTGACGTAAGAGGAGCACTGGAGCAACAGAAAAAACACAAAATGGACTTTTCGCGAAGCTATCGACCGGACATAACAACAAATGGACTTTTATCGCTATGGAAATAACTTTTGTTGAAAAAACGGCAAAGGTAAGACAAGATTTACATGCTTGCTTGGTTTTCGCTGGCGTTTTTTCGTGGAACTTTCGCTCCCTGCTCTGAAATACTTCATGCAATGTTAATGAGTTGCATATCACTGGATTCAGCTGGTTGTTAGCTTTCATTTAATGCCATGGTTTGGGTGTTTCCGTTTATATTGTGGATACATATCGCACATAAACAAAAACGTGGTCATGAATTATACTCCGGACATGTTGTTGTTTATTTGCATGGCGTTCGAGCTGTGGTTAACGGATATGAAATTGAATTAGATACGTTTTTAGAGGAGTTTCCGCTGAACACAACAGTATTTAATATGTGTGGGTTATTCTCAGGGTTAGTGAGCTATGATTGAAAATGTAACGCACAAGGGGGCAAGTCCCCGGTACCGGGGACTCTCGGGCTTAAGAGGTTAAAGTCAGGCGCTCGGAGTACCGGTTCCATTGTGAGCGCCTGCTTTATGCTCCGTAACGTCCCCTCCAGTTCCGGAGTCCACTCGATCTTCTCCGGCTGCCCCTTCCTTGGTCAGGTTTGTCAGGGGGGCGGCAAAAGAGGAGAAGTTGGGGATAAAACACCTATAAAAGTACCTGGGTTTTTGTGGTGGGGCGAGGTGCTTCTTGAATGGCTTGGACCTTCTTCTCCTGGGGGTGGATCACTCCCCGCCCCACACGGAATCCCAGGTACGACGCATCTGCTTGTGCAAGGTGACATTTGCGGGGGTTGACGGTTAGTCCGGCTCTCCGGAGCTCCGTGAGCACCCTCCGCAGACGGTCCAGGTGGTCGTCCCACACCTCCGAGTGGATAACCACATCATCCAGGTAGGCCGCGGCGTAGGGCTGGTGTGGGCGGAGCAGGATGTCCATCATAGTCTGGAAGGTGGGTGGCGCTCCATGAAGGCCGAATGGGAGACGGCGGTATTGCCAGTGGCCAGATGGTGTGGAGAAGGCGGTCTTGGGCCGGTCTTCTGCGGCCACTGGCACCTGCCAGTAGCCTTTCGTAAGGTCCAGGGTTGAAATATACCGGGCCCGTCCTAGGCGATCCACGAGCTCATCCACCCATGGCATGGGGTAGCCGTCGAACTCCGATATCTCATTTAGCCGGCGGAAGTCATTGCAGAAGCGGAGGGTGCCGTCGGGTTTGGGAACCATTACGATGGGGCTGGACCACGGGCTCCGGGATGGTTCTATTATCCCCAACTTCAGCATGTGTTGGACTTCCTCCTCTATAGCCTGCCGACGGGCTTCCGGTACCCTGTAGGGCCGCTGCCGGACGATTATTCCAGGTTGGGTACGGATGTGGTGTTCTACAACGTTGGTCTGCCCAGGCTGATGGGAGAACACATCCTGGAACTGACTGACCAGGTGCTGCAGCTCCTTCTTCTGGGCAGCCGAGAGGTCGTCACTGGAATCCACGATCAGCGGGGAACAGGAGGCGAGTGCGGCGAGCTGGTCTCTGCTCCCCACCCACTTCTTTAGGAGGTTGACATGATATAGTTTTTCTGCCTGTCTCCTTCCGGGCTGTCGGACTTTGTAGTTGACCTCACCGAATTTGGCCGTGATGGTATAGGGCCCCTGCCACTTGGCCAGAAACTTGCAGGCCGAGGTGGGGACCAGGACCATCACCCGATCTCCCGGCTGGAACTCCCGGGGCTGGGCTGCCCGGTTGAAGTGTCGTTGTTGTTGTTGCTGTGCCTGGACCAAGTGTTCCCGGACTAATGGCATGACCCGCTCGATGTTCTTACGCATCTGGGTTACGTGTTCTACCACAGAGCGGAGCGCTACCGGCTGCTTCTCCCATGCGTCTCGGGCGACATCCAGGAGCCCCCTCGGCTGACGGCCAAACAGAAGTTCAAAGGGCATAAACCCGGTGGAGGCCTGGGGTACTTCTCGGATGCCAAAGAGGACATAAGGAAGCATCCTATCCCAATCTCTTCGGTCCTCAGCTGCCACCCTTCTCAGCATCGTTTTTAGGGTCTGATTAACCTCTTAAGCCAGAGAGTCCCCGGTACCGGGGACTTGCCCCCTTGTGCGTTACATTTTCACTCATAGCTCACGAACCCTGAGAATAACCCACACATATTAAATACTGTTGTGTTCAGCGGAAACTCCTCTAAAAACGTATCTAATTCAATTTCATATCCGTTAACCACAGCTCGAACGCCATGCAAATAAACAACAACATGTCCGGAGTATAATTCATGACCACGTTTTTGTTTATGCGCGATATGTATCCACAATATAAACGGAAACACCAAAACCATGGCAGTAAATGAAAGCTAACAACCAGCTGAATCCAGCAATATGCAAATCATTTACATTGCATGAAGTATTTCAGAGCAGGGAGCGAAAGTTCCCCGAAAAAACGCCAGCAAAAACAAAGCAAGCATGTAAATCTTGTCTTACCTTTGCCGTTTTTTCAACAAAAAGTTATTTCCATAGCGATAAAAGTCCATTTGTTGTTATGTCCGGTCGATAGCTTCGCGAAAACTCCATTTTGGATTTTTTTCTGTTGCTCCCGTGCTCTCATTACGTCACCAAAGTCATTACGTCACCAAATATGGAATGACTCCCCGTGCGTAAGAGGTGGTCTCTCCACGCTGCGCGTCGTGTGATTCGTCGGCAATCCTGTCAGTCTCAAAATGGTTGAGCTTATTGGCTTCTTCAGATGCAGAGCTTTCCAGCGATATATAGAGCTCCCGGATTGGACAGATGGTCGGGGGGTAGGGACACGCAGAAGCTCGAACGTCGAAAGTGTTTGTGAATGAAAGGTTCCCAAAAGCGCAGCAAGATGGGGTAAATGAGCTTCCACCCCCCTTTTACAGCGTTTCTTTAGGAGTTTTTTTTGCTGAAATCATGTCCCGTAAGCAAGAAAAGAAGACTATGAACGAAGCTGAAGCTTTGGACAAGATTTTTTCCATATTTCAATTATTGTGCCAAATTGTGCCAAACTGTGCCAACATGGATTACGCCTGAACTTTGTTTAATCAAAACCTGTACAGAATATTAGTTTCTTGTAGTATGGACACCAAACTTGCTACAGATGTCCTTGACATGTAGTTGTTACAATTGATTGTGTTTATTTGCTTCGTTATAAGTAAAATAAGGAGATATTGGAGGAAACATGTGGTTTTTTTTTAGGCGGAGTTCATTTTTTGGCCATTCCAACATCAATTACTCTTACCCAGTGTTCTTGACTGTCAAATTAACTCATCCACACCACTCCCTAAGAACCTATCTTCATTTTGATACCAAGATTTGCAGTTTAGGCCTTGTAAAAGCTGAGAAATGCCTTAAAAAGTAAAAGTATAGGATTTTCGGAAAATAGGCCTCAGGGCTTAAGAGGTTAAACCTTTTGACGAGGCCGTCAGTCTGGGGGTGGTAGACGGAGGTACGGAGCTGGTCGACTTTTAGCAGCCGGCAGAGGTCAGCCATTAGCCAGGACATGAAGGGGATTCCCTGGTCAGTCAGGATCTGGCTGGGGATACCCACCCGGCTAAATAGCAGGAACAGCTCGTGCGCGATGTTCTTTGCCGTGGCTTTACGCAGGGGCACGGCTTCCGGGTACCGGGTGGCGTAGTCCACGATGACAAGGATGTGCTCATGGCCTCGGGCAGACTTCGGCAGCGGCCCCACTAAGTCCATTCCAATCCTCTCAAAGGGCACCCCTATGACGGGGAGTGGAATCAGCGGACTGGGGGGAGGCGTCCTCGGCGATGTCTTCTGGCAGGTGGGGCATGCCCGGCAGAACGCTTTGACCTTGCTGTCAATCCCCGGCCAGTGGAAGCGGTCCCTGATCCGTTGGGCTGTGTTGGCCGCTCCCAGGTGCCCCGCCATCGGATGGGAGTGCGCTAACTCCAGGATTGTTTCCGTCTTCGATCGGGGGACGACGAGTAGCTCTTTGACCTCCCCCCTTCGCTCTGCAACGCAGTAAAGCAGACCACCCTTCACAAGGAAGTACGGGAGAGGATGGGGTCCGGGTTGGAGCTCCTGTCCTTCAGCCACGCGCACTTGAGCCCAACAATGCTTCAGTCGATCGTCTTCGTGTTGGGCGTGGCTGAAGGACCCCCCTCGCGTAACTCTCTGAAACACATCATAGAACAGATTAGCCGAGGGGGGGGCGGACTCACCATCTCTCCCGCTATCCGTTGACAAGGTGACAGCCGGGTTGGTCGAAGCCTTCTCCTGCGACCAGGTTGGGCGGCTCCCTCCATGGCTGACAGGTCGGCGGCTGGCGGCGGTGAGCAGACTTGCGAACCCGGGGAAATTCCTGCCGAGAAGCACTGATACTGGTAAGTTTTTCACCAATCCCACCTCGATCGTCCAGGTCTCCCTTCCGGCCTGGAGTTGGACCTGGCGGGCCTTCACCTCCCGGGTCTCCCCGTGTACACAGGTCAGAGGCAGCACGGCGTGGGTGTCAGGACGAGGTGGGAGGAGCTGGCTCCTCAACAGGCTGACTGAACTCCCCGAGTCCAACAACGCCTGGTAGCGACGCCCGTTGATCTTTACCGCCACCCCTGGGGCTCCTTTGGGCAGTCGATGAGGGAATCCACAACATGCCAGCCAAGTCTTTCTGGGTGGCGATGGTGGTTCCGTGGGCATCTGTTCATCCTGGGGAAAGGGAGCCGCCGGTCTGCTCTCTGGTCGCTGGGTGCCCCCTTGCGGACGCGGGTCCTGGACCACCCTCCGAGGGTACGGTGGCGTGCGCTCCCCGAGTTCCTCGCGGTGGGCCACCTCCGCCAGCTCAATGGCCTCCATGGCCTCCCATAAGGTGGATGGGTTGCGCATCCTGACGGCCTGCTTCTGCGCACGGGGAAGAGCCCTCAGTAGCTTATCCAAAACCACTCGGTCAACGACCTGGCTGGCGGAGGGGTTTCCTTCTAGCAGCCAGAGTCGAGCGAGACGGGACAGGTCAGCAGCATGAGCGCGAGCTGGCCGGCGAGGGTGATACTCCCACCCATGAAATTGCTGGGCCGCGGCGATGGGCGACAAGCCCAGGCGAGCGAGGATTCCCCTCTTTAGTTCTCCATAATCCTCTCGGATATTAGAGTCTAGTGAGAAGAAGGCGCGTTGTGCCTCGCCGGTCAGTAGCGGCGCCAACGCCCGTGCCCACTCCTCACCCACTGCTGTGGACTCGAACATTTTCAGGTAATCTTCGACATCGTCGTGCGGAGTGAGCTTCTGAAGGAGACGCGCAGCCTGCGCTCTCACGTCGGGCAGCGGGATTATCTGGGCGCTGGCGTCCTGAAGTTCGCTGACCCTCCTGTCTGTTTCACTCTGGTGCTTGGCGAGGAACGAAGGCTTTTTCCGCGATAGGCGCGTATTGAGCCGCATGAATGGGTGATACGCGTGTTGTGAGCCGCGCGCAGGAGGCGGACCGGCTGTAGATGGGTGAACTGCGCGCGTAACGCTCGAGTTCAGAAAATTGAACTTCGGTGGATTTTCCGCGCCGCGCTGACCAATCAGGAGCTTGCTGTAGCTGTGACGTGTGCAGCTTGGAGACCGTCTGGAATTAAAACAGTGATGGACTGTCATCAAAACTTTACGTGAACTGCCAGAGCTCTCTGATCATCTTCATGATAGTAAAGTTATAAATAATAGTTTATTATAAATAATAATTTAAAAGAATAAATTTTATTTATTAATAAAATTTATTAATAAATAAAATTTATTCTTTTAACCTAGTTTTGATAATTATGAATATATATATATATATATATATATATATATATATATATATATATAATCAAAACTAGGTTGAAATCTTGAAAGAGAATTAATCATGTGCTCATTATTTTATTTCAGCCCTCCATTTTCAAGCAAGATATTATTTATGCCAGAAAATATTGGTATCTTATAAAATATGGTCTTTTAAAAAGTAACAAAATAGATTTATTTTTATGAGTGTAATCAAATGTTTACTTGATATCTGTACTATCACAAAAAGTGCTTTCATATGTTTATGGTAAATAAAATGTAATTTCATTGCTACAAACAGAATGTTTATTCCAACCATTTGTACATTTATTTTAATGATATTGTACCGTAAATACACCTACAATAAAGCTTTGCTATGTGTGATCGGACTGGTGTTGTGTAATGAGAAAGAAGCTTTGAGACATGGGTTTTATTTGGAGGTTGACTCCATTTATTCTTTGAAAACAAGAACATTTCATGAATCATGGAAATCACGAGAGTTCGAAACAAGGCTTTAATGAAACCATCAGCTGGGCTCTAGAGAAACCCTTTAACATATTCGTCCAGTGCTTCCAGGCAGCACAGTACCTCCAAAGAGACTCCTCTTCTCCTCACAGCCTTCAGCAATGGACCTCAATTCATCAGTGAGGAGCACAGCCATTAACTCCTCCACCAAACAACCTTCAGTGATAGACCTCCATTCATCAGTGAAGAGTCCAGCCATAAACTGCTCTACCAAACAGTTCCAGACTGCAGTCCCAGCATCCGAGACGATCTTGGAATCTCAGGAAATACCAGCAATGAAGATGCTGATGATGACCAGGTTGGAGTCTCCACCGTCAATCTGAAAGAAGGAGAGAAGACAGAACAGAACTTTAGTTGCAGAACTGATTGCAGATCCACGATAGCAAATGTGTTTGTACTACACTGGTGTCTTCAACATCATTACTGTTTAAACTTTCTAACTTTACCTGTATTTAGCATTTGCTCTGATTTACTTGTTTCACCATCAGTATTACATTCAATCCACTGTTTAACAAGTATTAGAATTCAAACTCTAGCAATAAAAAAAAAACCCTGACATTTACACATAACAGCAGTGTTTTAACTGTACTACAGTGAAGTATTTTAAGGTTAACATTTTTTGGTAATTCTGATGTTGCTGTGGAATATATATTCACCACAAGTACAACTATAAGTTACATTTTACTTTAATAGATGAGTATAGTGTAATAAAAACTAAAGAAAACCACTGTTACATACAGTTTATCACTTCACTAGAACCAAGTTAATCTATAGTTCATTTGAGATTACTAAGAAATACAATATTGTACTGTATAAATCTAAATTTTTAATATTAAACAAATACAGTAATTACATTATATGATTACAGCATTTTAACATGTTGCTTTTATTGTTAAAAATGAAAGTTATTTAACTTTTTATTAAAGTCCTGTCCGTTCATAAGGTTAGGAGGTTCTTGGTCATTATTTACAGAGAATTTATCATGAATACTGACCAGAGACAGACGCGCGGGTTTCCTGCTGGAGCTGCCCGTGCAACAGGTCAGGGAGGTGGGGTTGGATCAGTCGAAGCTCCGGCTGAACGCAACTGGGGTTCAAACTGAAGCTCCTGTGGAAATGTAGGTGAACCACGCCGAGCAGGGTGCCTCTTTGTAGGATTCTAAGCTCCTAGTCACAGCCCCGAACACGTTTTTGATGTTGTGGAGCATTTTAAAGCTTGGTGATGCAGATAGAAACTTAACAATCCCGTCCGCCATTTTCCAAACCAATGCTGCGCCTCTGTAGCTCCTCCCACTGATCCGCCCATTCCCATCAACACCTGAATGTCATGCGTGCATTCAGCGGCTCTGCTGCGCGGATCGGGCGATCAAACGGAAAGTAAACACGCGTGCATTCACTTGCGAGTAGCGCTTTTTTTCCGCGCGAACCGCGTTCCATGTGAACATACCTTTAGATCTCCTTCTGGTCGCCCGCTCCTCAACTGATAACAGCTAGAATCTTCAGTGTTACACAATACCCCCATTCAATAGTGTTATTTCGGGCCAGGGACAGAAGGTAGCCCATACAAGTCTGTACGACTGGTGCTAGTGTTGGCCTGTATGGAAGGACCTTGTATAAAATGTATAGGTTACTTGAGGGAGGGAACTGAAAATTATCCCCTTGCCATGCCTTAGAGGTCAGTGGTCTGAGGTGCTAAGAGATAATGGGTTCGGCTTCTAGGAAAACACAGGAGTAGCAATCAGCTGGGTATTTAAGCCCAGTGAAACATACAATCACTTACACCTGCCCAATGAATACGCGCAAATGAATGCGAGCAATTAGCCCTCTTCTCACCTGTACTGCATCCTCAAGTGAGCATGCCCCCTAAGAATTTACAGCTTGAGCATCTCCTCGGTTCAACCTATTGAGAACAGAGTGAGTGTTTTAATCATGGTGTTTAGTTTGTGTTTTTTGCTTTCTTTCATTTCTTTATGTACTTATACAACTGCTCTTAGAGAAATCCTTTATTTAGACAAGTCCCCTGATGTTTTTGCTATTTCTGTTAGTGATGGGAAGTTCGGATCATTTTACGGTTCCGGTTCTTTGAGTCTCGTTCAGTAAAATGAACTAATCTTTTTTCGAATCATTTCGTTCATTTTACTAAAATATCAATAAATGTTGTGTGTTACTTCCATATCTACTAGCATTATATACACAGACGCGAATCACACTACAAATAAGACAAAACTATAATGCTAAATTTAAAATAAATATAAATATATTACTAAAGCCTACCTGGGTGTTTTAGTCTGGTTTACCTAACCGCTGATCTGTCTTCTTTAGGTTTAAATCTCCTTTGTTCGACACATAATTACTTCTCTCTGATGTTAACGTGTGCAGTCCGTGCACTCAGTCCGACTGGATTTGTTCTTTTTGCGAGTCCGGGTCCTTTCGGTCTTTTCTCTTTCCGGCTCATGCTGCACTGGTTAACATTAAGGAGTGGCCATGAGCTGGAACCCGAAAAGATTAGTTCTTTTTCAGAGTCTCCGGGTCATTTCGGTCTTTGGTCACGTGACTGCGCCACAACGTTAGGCAAATTCAGAATGCAAATATTAGTTCATGATTAGTGAACGATTACTATTATTTTTATATTGATTACTACTACTGCTATTAACAGTTTTTGATGCTCAACACATAATGTGTTAATAAAGACTTAATTTGTTCATAAAATAATTTCAGAGACAAGGTTTTTGTGTTTGTGGTGTTTTAAGTGTATTTTAATCTTCATTATACAACACCTTACATAGATTCATGAAGCATTTTTGAGTCACTTTATTTTTAGTTTATAATAAAGTTCATTCAAGTTGTCATGTGATTGAAAAGTAACTTGCCAATGATATGTAATAAGTTTTAACTAAATAACTTTCATGCATTTGATTCTTGAATTTAATTAAGTTGATATTTAATAAGTCAATCAGTGTAAAGATTGTCAGTGTATTGTTTGTAGCTGTCAGGAACACGAACTCAAATGCAGGAGCTTAAAGATTTTATTCACCAAGTACAAAGTAAAACCTCCACGGGGGAAGGAAAACCTGTCTTAAACTAGTTTTTCACTTCTTAAACTTTTTCCAAAGGAGAGCAAGCTATAACTAAACTAAGAAATAAACAAGGCCATTTACATACATATAGCCTGGAAGGCGCAGACACGGACCGGGACAAAACTCACGTTCAGAGTCGCAAAATGCTACAATAAACCAGCGCTGCTTGCAGGCAGACCTGGGTAAAATATAGAACAGATAATTAGCACGAGACAGAGAACACCGGGACAAATGATGAGCGAACAACTGAACAGGTGGAAATGATCGGGGAAGCTCACGAAGACAATGGAGAGAAGAAAGACGCAGAACGGAAAAATCCGGATGTATGTGGCAAGCCAATTGTATATTTAAAGTTGAGTATTAAGCCAAAAGACCACAGAGAAAACGGAGAACGTTGAGAAAGCAAAACGAGAAGAAAGGGAAGGAAACTGTGACAGTAGCAGTGGTGGAAAGAGTAATAAAATATGCTACTCAAGTAAATGTACTGTTACTTCAATAAAATTTTACTCAAGTACAAGTAAAAGTACTGACCAAAAAATCTACTCAAGTAAAAGTAAAAAGTAACTCTTCTAAAATTTTACTCTGAGTAAAATTTACTGAGTAATTTTTTTTATTTTTGAACAACAGTGGTGGGTGGGTGATTCTAGTGTAGTTAAAAAAAGTAAAAGATGAGGATATAAATTTAACCTGGTTGTTTTTAATTAAGGAAACAACTTTACAAATTAAAGTGCAATAAAAACAAATAAATAAAATACAATAAAAATAAATAAAATGACCATATAAAATATTTAGGGAAGTCATTTTAGGGCAAATGATCCCATAAAACATCACAACCACTGAATATGGCATAAACTGTGGAGTCAGCAGAGCATCCTTTTGTTAAACAGTAAACCAGTAGAGCAAGAGTAAGTCATAATGTGTCAGAAACATTCAAGCATTTATGAAAAAACTGTGCCATTGTCAGATAACAAACCATTCTGTCTACTAATAATAAAAAATGATTGTTTAATGGCCTTTACTGATCATAAAAATAAAAACATTGTTTATTTCAGTATCAGTCCACGACTTGAGTCTACTGCAGGTTATCCACTTTCACAGCCAAAAAATATCTGTTACACTTTGTCATTTAACTTACGATAATGAGAGAAATCTCAAATGCAGAGTCAGCTCACGCATTGAACTCTGTGACGAATCAAAACGCTTTGATTGGACCGCATTGACCGCATCTCATCAAAAGTGTTTGATTGGTTATACAGTAATGCTCGATTCTAACACGATATCTGCTGCAGATCAATTCTAACTCTTTTCATAGACTTAAGTAAATCGTGACACTGGTAATAGCTTAACGTTAATTGTGCATAGACAATTTTGTCCTAAGTTCCTGTTAATTTCTAACCCAAGCGCTAACCAATATTACCAATGTCACGCGCTGATGCAACACAACAGAACAATAACTATGCTAAAAAGTAGTGTTTAACTGACCTCAACATGCTCGCGCAGGTTTGATGTTTAGCTTTTTGAGCTGCCAATTCAGTCATCTTGAGCAAACAAAGTTTACACCGCATAAGAAAGCTGTTGCCTTTCTTCCGCTTAAATTCAAAGTTGTCTCGTAAATATGGCCATGGGTTTGTTTCTGAAGAATTTAAATCCTGCAGCATTTCACTTTCATCTGGGTTGTCCGTCTCCATCTTTCTTGAGTTTACTGCGTTTGTTCTCCCGCGAATCAAGCTGTAGCTTCCGGCGCGCGCTCCCCTCCTTCCCTCCACGCACAATTATTATTTTTAAAATTTTACTACAGTTAAGTACAATACTTACATCAAAACGTACTTAAGTAAAAGTAAAATTACAAAATTTAAAAGTTACTCTAAAAAGTAGAAATAAACAAAAAACCTACTCAGTTACAGTAACGTGAGTAAATGTAATTCGTTACTTCCCACCTCTGGACATTAGCATATGATGTTTCAGATATTATACTTTATACACACTCTTGTATTGTTTATTTTAAATCTAACCTTAAAAAGATAAATCATAATATACTTACAGACATTTAAAGTGTAAAGTTATACAAATAAGTAAGTTTTAAAATAAATGACACGTTTCTGCCAAAAGAGCTGTATAATAATAGTAATAAAAAAATAATAATAAACTAGATTTTAAAGTTTGCACGCAAACTTCGATGTTGGCTTGCGTTGGTGCCGTTAATACCTATTTTTTATGTTGTCAATCCTGCAACAATAACATAATCGAACCCCCATGTCTCTAGGATTTTCCTAAGCTGAGATAGGTACATGCAAAATTGGTTGCTATGGTAACCAGTCTGGTTGTTATGGAGGGGTCGGTGTCCTATCATATTGGTCTCCATGTCAATACCAGTAAAATACATCAACCCCCATGTCTCTATGACTTCCTTAAGCTGAGAATGAGATGTCCCATATTGGTTGCTATGGTAACCAGTCTGGTTGCTATGGAGGGGTTGCTGACCTATTATATTGTTCTCCATATGAATACCAGTAAAATACAGCAACCCCCATGTCTCAATGATTTTCCTAAGCTGAGATAGAGACATGCCTTATTGGTTGCTATGGTAACCAGTCTGGTTGCTATAGAGGTGTCATTGACATAATATAATGTTTCAGCTGTCACTATGGGTGAAGCTTACCAACCCCCAAGTCTCTAGCATTTTCCTAAGCTAAGATAGAGATATGGCAAATTAGTTGCTATGGTAAACAATTTGGTTGCTATGGAGGAGTCAGTGACATCATGTTGTAATCTACTTTCCATTTAGAATAATTTAAAACCCCATGTCTCTACTGTGTTCCGTTTAGAAGATATCTGATATTGAAAGTTGTCAAAAAGTGGGTGTGGCTTAATGATTTTATGTTATATAAGTGATTCGCTTCCTTAATGCTAGTATGACTTTCCAGTGTTAACCAATTACAAAAGCTCTTTCACAATAGGGTGTATGGGATTCATGCTCCATTCAGTACAATGGGCCATTGAAAGTCAATGTGACACCTTTGACCTACTTATTTGTAATCAGTTGCACCTGGAGTTTCAACTGCCAGATTTTTAAATGATGGCAAGTCTGCTGGAGAGAATCCGATTACCATGCCTCAAACAAATAAAGATTATAGAAGAACCGTAAGACATATCGAAATGATTCTTTCTTTGTCAAAAGCAGAAGACCGTAATGAAGAGAATGATGTAAAGTTTGTGAAGCTGTGATAAAGTTTGAATGTTTTACGGCGAGTTAGAAATAGCCTTCAATTGAGATTTTAAACAGCATCTGCAAGGATTTTTGAATGGAGGTGAATGGAGCAATTATGTGCTCTCCTTGGGGTTTAGGCCACCTGGAGTAAAAACCGTATGTTTTTTTTAAATGAAAACAGCACCAACTGAAAGAGGACAAAATTCTCTACCATTTAGATATAAAATGTGTGTGTAAAGGTTAATTTTTAGTTAAGAAAACAGTGCAAGTATCAACAAGGCTGAGATTACTCGAAGTTAGAGTGGACGATGACATCACCACTCTAGGGCCCCCATAGGGAATGACATGGCTAATTTTTTGGGCCGAATTTTGTGATTTTTAGAGAAACCGCTGGTCAAATCGGTCCGAAAAGACATGGCAACAAACTACATAACAGCTTTGAGGTATGTGGAAAGCTTCATGACTGTAGCTCGAATGGGCTAGGAGGAGTTGATGGTAGAATTTTTTGTTCTAAGAAGAAGAAGAACTAGATTTTAAAGTTTGCACTCAAACTTCGATGTTGGCTTGCGTTGGTGCCGTTAATACCTATTTTTTATGTTGTCAATCCCGCTACAATAACACAATCCAAACCCCATGTCTCTATGACATTCCTAAGCTGAGATAGAGATGCGCCATATTGGTTGCTATGGTAACCAGTCTGGTTCTTATGGAAGGTTCTGTGTCCTACCATATTGTTCCCCATGTCAATACGAGTAAAATACATAAACCCCCATGTCTCTATGACTTTCCTAATCGGAGATAGAGATGCGCCATATTGGTTTATGGTTGAAGGGTGAAGCTTACCAACCCCCAAGTCTCTAGTATTTTCCTAAGCTAAGAGGGAGATATGGCAATTTAGTTGCTATGGTAAACAATTTGGTTGCTATGGAGGAGTTAGTGACATCATGTTGTAATCTACTTTCCATTTCGAATAATATAAAGCAACCCCCATGTCTCTACTGTGCTCCGTTTAGAAGACTTTTGACATCGAAAGTTATGTCAAAAAGTAGGTGTGGCTTAATGATTTTATGTTAATTCACAAGCAATGATTGGCTGGATAAGTGATTTGCTTTCTTAATGCTAGTATGACTTTCCAGTGTCAATCAATTACAGAAGCTCTTTTACAATAGGATCTATGGGATTCATGCTCCATTCATTTCAATGGACCATTGAAAGTCAAAGAGACACCTTTTACCTACTTATTAGTAATCAGCTGCACCTGCTGCAAATGGCCAGCTTTTGAAATCTGCTGGAGAGAATCCAAAAACCATGCCTTAAACAAATAAAGATTATAGAAGAACGGTAAGACATACCGAAATGATTCTTTATTTGTCAGAAGCAGAAGACCCTAACGAAGAGAATGCTGTAAGTTTTGTGAAAGTGTGATTAGAAATAAAACATTTATGGCGAGCTAGAAATAGCCTAGTTTCGTGGCTGTAGCTCGAACGGGCTAGGAGGAGTAGTGTTAAGAATTTTTGTCAGAAGAAAAGAGAAGAAGAATAATAATAAGTTTAAGAGAGATAACAATATGTTGACTTTGCAAGCAAGCCAACATAATAAGTTTAAGAGCAATAACAATATGTGCTTGCAAGCAAACATAATAATAAGTTTAAATGAGATAACAATATGTTGGCTTTGCAATCAAGCCAACATAATAAAAAATAATTTAGAATCAAAAGATACTAAATAACATTAACATATCAACACTAAAATCACAATGTAACAAACAAATTATTGGACATCTAGCAAATTATGAGCCGGAAACAGAAAAGACCAAAATGACCCGGAGGACTCGCAAAAAGAACGAATCTTTTCGGGTTCCGGCTCATGGCCACTCCGTAATGTTAACCAATGCAGTATGAGCCAGAAACAGAAAAGATTAGTTCATTTTTCGAGTAATTCGGGTTGTTTCGGTCGTCTGTCATCAATGATGAACGGGTTACGCTCGGAAAACCACAAGAATGATGCGCATGCGCCAATGATAGAAGGGTGTTGGCCCTTCTATTATTTCAGTAGACACTTCTTCTGCTTGGGAGCCTTTGTGTTTGAGTTTTACTGGTCTTATACTTGGGTGTACTTACTGAACACCTGCGTATACACTGGCCACACTACACTACCCACTCCACAAACACTGCCCTTCCTTTAGCGCGATTGCTTGCTGTCCAGTTTCCTGGATCTCAGTACTTGGGAAATCCACCACTATCCATGTGGGATTGGGACCTGTCACTCATCAAGTGCCACGTCTATGACCTTGCCCTTGAAATCAACGAGAATGAACATGAGATCTGCTAGCACACCTTGCGCATGTCTGTAAAGACACACGGCAAAGCACAGGGGTAGGCGAAGGCAAGCGGTCTCTCAAACCTGTTTTGGAGCAATCGAAAAACGCAACTTACAAAATCCTCTCCTAGCTCCGTGCAAAATCAACCCACTATGCTCCTTCACCGCTCCTACTCCACACCACTCACATTCACAGTTTGGGACTCAATTCCCTGTGTATCTCCAGTATCTTACTTTCCAGAGGTTCATTAGGAGCTAATGAATTTTTTGGCAGGCTCCTCTGTTTGTCAGGGGATTTACAGTTACATTTTGCATTTACATTTATCCAAAGTGACTTGTAGTTCAGGAGTAAACATAAGCAGTTACAAGGTCGCATTAATCACAAAACATACACATAGAAGACGTGTGAGCTAAAACAGAAAGTAAGTTCAGTGCTTTTTCAGTGTTTTTTTTTTATCTTATATTTTTTTAAATATTATTAGTTAGCTAAGTTAGTAAGTGCTCTCAAAAGAGTTGAGTTTTAGTTGCTTTTTAAAGGTCGAAAGAGACTCAGCTTTCTGGATTGGAACGGCAAGAGAATTCCACCAGCCAGGAACTGTAAAGGAGAAATTCCTGGTGAGAGATTATTTGGTGCTCTGAGATGGAACCATTAGATGCTGTTCATTTCCTGAATGGAGGCTGTGACTGTCCTGTATTCAAGCATCAGTGATTTAAACTTGATGCGAGCCTCAATGGGAAGCCAGTGGAGAGAGATGAGCAGAGGAGTAGCGCAAGCTCGTCCAGGTTCCATGAAGATCAGTCGAGCTGTTGAGTTCTGTATCATTTGAAGGGGTCTAACTGCACAGGAAGGAAGTCCGGCGAGTAGAGCAGTAATCGAGTCTTGATTTGACTAGTGCTTGGACTAGAGGTTGAGTTGTATGTTCTGTAAGGAGGTGTCTGAGCTTTCCGATGTTAGTGAGAATTGAATGGTTTTAGTGATGTGCACTAGCTGCTCATCGAAGATCACCCCAAGGTTACAGACAGAGGTGGATGGAGAGATTGTCGACGTCTCTAGTTGTATGGTGAAGATCTGGTAGTGAGGTAAGACGTCAGCCATTCCAGGGACGTGCCAGAGATACCCTTAGTTGCTATTGTGGACAAGAGGGTTTGATGTTTCAGAGAGGTCTAGTAGAATAAGAACTGATGATTCAGAGTTTGCTCTGAGTGCCTCCATCACTGACACATCACTGGCCATTCAACAGTTTCTGTTGAATGGCCAGTCTTGAATCCTGATTGGTTCATGTCAAGTTGTACATTATTTGTGAGGAAAGAAGACAGTTTAATGCCCACGGGCTGTAAATCGACACTTACAGAAAGATCGCATAATTGCACCCGCTAGTTTTAAGCAAATTTTGACAAACTATGTATCATTTGAAAGCTGAATTTCTCATGATTCAGGCGTTATAAAGCATTATAGGTTGGGTGTGACAACAGTTAGTCAATTTGTGTAAAGAGTCCTAACAAAGCAAAATGGCGTTGCCTACCCTTTATGATGTCTCTACAGGTACACAGCCACTGAATCATGTCATACTATTATACTTGTAACAGTCTAACAAAATGAACAAAATGCATCCAAGCTGGTATTCCAAAAACGTGTTTACCATGAGAAAAAGACAAAAGAAAAAGCACAACTATTCACTTTTCGTTTGCAACAAAAAAGTTGTTTTGCCGCCATTTTTAAGGTAGACCCAGCAAACATGGTAGGTTTCGATTCTGTAGAGTCTCCTGAACAATTTCAGACCACCTTTAGAAGTTAGCAAGCCAGTCAACAATACCTGGGGGGTATTCCAGAAAGCAGGTTATGTGACATACCTGGGTATGTTTAAGGGTAAGTTCGTGGATAACCTCAACTTTCGGTTCCAAAAACTTTCTGGGTATGTATGTAACCATAGCAACTGACTCTCTGAAGATAACCTGCTCGGGAGCAGGTTATGTTTCAGTGTAACTTCGTTTCAGAAGGTTGGTGAGCATGGCGTGCCCTTTTGACGAGGATCCTGTGGAAGTAGAAGCACAAATTATACGAGGTTTTTTTCGTCGGGAGAGGGTTATAAGACCACGTATTGATGTGTTTGCGTACCCTAATGAATATTTGAAAGAGCGTTATCGTTTTTCAAAAGATTCGTTAGTTTATTTAACACGTCTTTTAAAACCGCATATCGCGAATGTGACAAACCGCGGTTCTGCGCTTAGCACAGAAAACATTCTGTGCATAGCACTTAGGTTTTTTGCGTCTGGACATTTTTTGTACAGTGTGGGCGATTCAGAGCATGTGGGAAAGGCAACTGTGTGTAGAGCCGTTCGTACAGTATGTCTGGCACTTAAACAATTCTTACCCACGTTTGTACAGTTCCCTGGCCATAAACCTCTGCTTATTATTAAAGAGGAATTCCACAGAGTGGCAGGTTTGTCCTTTGTAGTAAAATCTATGACGCATATTTAATATTTAGTCATATTATGTATATCTATACACATGTATTAATTATGCGCACACACACTTCATACTTCCATAACTTTCTGTTTCAGGATTTCCAAATGTAATTGGGTGCATTGATGGCACTCACATTCCTATTAAAGCTCCATCAATAAATGAGGGAGACTATGTTAATAGGAAATCTGTTCATAGTATCAATGTGCAGGTAACAACTTAATTTTTTTCCCTTCTTAAAATCATTAAAGTCATTACTTTTTCCACTAACTAGGTAATATGTGAGGCAACTCAAATCATTACCAATGTTGAGGCAAAATGGCCAGGATCTGTGCATGATGCCAGAATTTTCCGCGAGTCATCATTATGCCAGACATTTCAGCAGGGTATGTTTTACTTTATACTAATTTTTTTTTCCCTTTTTACTGTATTTGTGTTGTACACTTCAATCATTACAGGACAGTACAATGGTTACTTGCTGGGGGACAGAGGATACCCTTGTCTGCCCTATTTAATGACACCCTACCCTGAACCTGAGCCTGGACCACAGACACGGTTTAACCTGGCTCACAGCCGAACACGGGCCAAGGTGGAGATGACTATAGGGATCCTCAAATCTCGGTTTCAGTGTCTGCGTGGGCTCCGGGTTAGTCCAGAGAGGGCATGCGACATTATAGTGGCTTGTGTTGTGCTTCACAATATTGCCACTATAAGAGGAGAGAGCCACCCTCCTTGTCTTGAGGAAGATGGCCCAGAGGAACACCTACAGATTTTACAGGCCAACAGAGACGGAAGACTTTTGAGAGACAGGATCTGTCAAAATTACTTTTATAAATTTTTTTGCACTGGTCTGCCAGGCAGTTTATTTCTTTTTTTCCTGAAAAAACAATAAAAGTAAAATTCAATAAAATGTTTTTTATATTGCTTTATACATACATACATACATACATACACACACACACACACACACACACACACACACACACACACACACACACACACACACACACACACACACACACACACGCGCACGCACGCACACACACACACACACACACACACACACACACACACACACACACACACACACACTCACACAACACTTTTAACATGCAACAGATTAATATTCAGACAAGTTCTCACCTTAACGCGATGCTCCAGTAATTCAATTTCAAGTGCTGCTTTTTTAATGAGGAGCCTTTTCTCTTCCATTTGAAGCTGTATAAGGTCCATCTCCATGTCACTTTTTCTTATTTGTTTTTGAAGATGGACCTTATACAGCTCCTTTGCTGGCAACTAGGAAGGTGGAAAAAATGTAATAAATGAGATTGTTTGGTCAGACAATAAAATTAAAATATGGACACAAATTGTTACCCTGCTTAGATCGTGTGCTGAGGTTGAAGGACCCTCATCTGTGGGCAAATCCCTAGGTATGTACTGTGAAAGGACAATGACAGTTTGTTACTCTAATGCAAAAAGGGGCAATACATTATAATGGTATGCATCATACCTCTGTGGATCTACCAGCATTGTCCACTTCTGTCACAGCAGATGTGGTCTCTTCATCGTCATCTTCATCATCTTCATCCTACAGGAGAAATATTCAAGTATACATTATCTGGCAAAAAAAAAAAACCTAAAAGCAACTAAAGGTACCAGACAACAAGTCACTTACAACTGTGACAGACTGTGTTCTTTCTGGAGGGTCCAATAATACAATCTGTCCATCAGTATCTGTAAAAACACACAACCCATAAAATTTATAATAATATCTAATTTATATTTCAATATTATTAAAGAAAATAATACATGAAAAGAGTAACATGTCAGTCTAAGATCACAGTAGCCTATACATCATATGCAGTTAAATAAAATAAGCCTATATAAATTTATCTTGTTCAAAAAGCCTTTAAGAGACAGAGATAGTAATTTATTAGGACAAAAAATGAAAACAAATCATAGAGGTAAACTTACATTTCACCCTTTTTTCACCATCACTTGTGGTGCATGGTGTGTGTGATGAACTGCCCCCTGGAATGCCAGCAACCACTGGTCGCCCTTTATTAAGGGACAGAGCCAGCTCCTCAGATGGGGTGAGGGGGGGTGGTGGTGGGCCCCCGCCAGTTAGACGGGCTTTAGTCTTCTTTCTATTAGCTACATGACAGAATGAATATACTACATCCTGTTATAATAATAATTCAGTAATTGTGTAATCAAATATTACCTTTTTGCAGAATGTTTTTGTGTTTCATTTTGACTTGGCTTAAACTTCTTGTGGCTCCAGAAGGATTACACCTTATTAAATAAGAAATATACATTATTAAACTAAAGAAATAAATGGCAGGAAAAGTAAATGCTTTCGTAGTGATATAACATATTCAAAAGGCTGTATAAGTCATACTTCATTATTTTGTATTATAATAAAACGGGAGCCAATACCAAATTTGTAATTTAATACACTCACGCATTTACTCTGTCCGTTATTTTTTGCCAAGCCAACTCTCTTGCTTTAGCCGATGCAGCTGTATTGCTTCTTTTTAATATTATTGGCTTAAACTCCTCATACGCGTGCATTAAAACCTCCAACTCCGCCTCTGTGAAATACGCCGCTCTCTTTTTTTCGCTTTGATTTTCCATGGTGACTCGTGAAATCGGCGATCCATTGAAAATGTCTTTATATATGCACCGTGCACGCGCATTAACTCTGGGTAACCAGTTGGAGGTTGATTAAACTAACTCTTCTCAGGTGTTTTGGAACCGACATACTCATGGTATGCCTGTTTAGGGTAAATCAACCCAGAGGTTATGATTTATCATATGGTAAGTTAACCAAGCTTTCTGGAATACCCCCCAGGTTATTCGCAGTAAGTTTTGGACACTTTCTCGATCTTCTAAATGGCAGTAGCGGGAGAAACTGGCGGCTGTACCCCGGGTTTCAGCGAGCAGATGCCGGCGGAGCTCCGGCGCATCGAGTCCAACAGCAGCGAGGTCCCGCCGCGGCCCTTGCCGTGCTCAGAGCAGGGAGTGATGGACCAGTCACCCGCCCATGGCCCCCCTCCAGAAAACACAATCGGTGAGAGATAACTTTCCACCGCTGAAGAAATAACCGGTATTGTAATTATCGAAACTTATTGAGCTTTTCGCTTAAATAATCTGATCAAATGCACGTGCACGTGCCATCCTCCCGGTAAATATAGTGCGACGTTGAAAAGACAGAAAATGACAACTAGAAATAAATGCTTGACTCATTTGTTATGTAAAATTATACTTAAATAAATGCATGTATGAATATGTGAATGAATAAATATAATGTAATTATGTGGACGTCGTAATTCGGTCAGAATCTGACGGTCCGCGGGATCTCAAATCAACCAAAACACGTGCTTCAGAAAACGTGTTGAAAATGTTTAATATGCTACTGTACATACAAATATTACACGAGTATATTAACCCTTTTTGAATCTTTTTTCGGGTGTGATGAAGTGTATTGATTAAGTTTTTTCGAGTTTGATAAATAAGTGAATAATTCACATCAGGGTTCGGTTGTAAAAGTTTATATAAGTTTAGAAGAGCAAATCCTCCGTCTTCATCTTTGTAACGTGAAGAACTACGATATTCGTAGTTCATGGAGTGTATTAAAATGTGTTCATGCTGTTTGTACTTTATATAAGTCTCCTTTCACGGCAGAAATTATGTATTTTGGGGGGAAAAAATGAAACGCATAACCCTTTTTACATAAGAGCCTCGTGATGTTTTAATCAAAATGTAAATTTTTGTGACCTGTGTTTACACGTGTCTATGATGTGATTTATGGCCTTCTATTAACCTACTCGAAAAAGGATTCGAATTGACAACAAATTAAGATACTCGTGCAATCCCAGTCATGTATTTGTGTGTACAGTTGCACATTAATGCATTTTCAGTAGGTTCTCTGAAGCCTGTGTTTCGTCTGTCAGATTCGGATCGATTTTCGATGTTGAATCCACCTCGGCGTCAGAACAATGTTTGCTGGGTCAATGTCATGGCAAAATATCAAACTGTACCATTCTGCCAGACATGCTCTACAACATAGTTTGGAACGATTCAACATTAAATCTTAAAACAGTTACCATATAATAAAATATTTATACATAATAAGATAAAATTTATTTCAACCACACCTAGAGCTAGTGTCCTGCCGAGTTTAGCTCCATCTTGCTTCAACACACCTGACTGGATGTTTCTAGTGCAGCTAGTAAGACTCAGTAAGAATTAGCTTGAAGCTAATCTCTGGAGGACCTCAGCCCTCCAGGGACTGATTGGGTGACCCTTGCACTATTAGTCTCCATTGGTGTCCATGTTGCTGTATTCAAAACTGAAGTTTGATGGTGGAGAACATTTGCGTAGATCTCCACAACTTCTCGCTTTATTTCAAGTAAGTGCTCCTGCAAGAACTTAATTATTAGAACACGTGAACATAACACGTCCAGCACCATCTCTTCATCACTGATTCATGCATTTCTCTTCATTACAGTTCATTCACATTAGTCTCTTATAACCCACCCTCGTTACTCACTGCTAGACCAAGCCATCTGTCAAATACATAGGAGTATGTAAATGTCAGGTGGTGCATTGGGTAGCACTGGCCTTTCAGTGAGAAGGTTGCCAGTTCGAGGCTTGTCAGTGACTTTCCTGGGAATAGTTGGTATGATCTTGTCGAGCTTGTGTGAGTTTTCCCCACAATCCAAAAAATATTCAGCAGGTTATTTGAATAATCTAACATTAGTGTGGGAATGAATGTGTGTGTTGCCCTTTGATGGACTGGTGTCTCTCGCCCAAAGCGCGCTGGCGACCCCAAATGGGAGGAAGGAATGTTATTCAATACAGAACCAAAACTTAGTTGGGATTGGGAATTCTGCATTCTGTAAACAATGTGAACAGCAGTTAATGCAATAGCTTTCTGTTGTTAAACTGAAAAGTTTTCCCAAATAAAAATGTGAAAATGAATTTTCCTCTCATTCTCTTTTTCCTTGTGCGCATTTGATAAGAGACTCTGTCTCCAGATTTCCAACCATGCAAGATCTTTCTTCGTTTTTTTTTTTTTTTAAGAAATAGTCCAGTGGTATTCGTTTCCTTGTCTTTCTCTTATAGCTGCAACCAACCCACACATATACGAGAACCTCAACTGTAGATTCCTTTTAAATTGTTTTAGTTTTTTTGAAGTATTAAAAACCATTTTACGATACTGGATCGTCCAGTTCTAGTAGGTCCTCACATTTTTATGCTGTGATAACTAGCTAGCTGCAAAACATAGCTTAATAGGTTGATGATCGTCAACACGCTCACTCTATGTCATGTCCTCTCTGCTTGTTTGGAGCTTCTGGTGTTTGCTAGAATCAGGATTAAAACTAAAAATCGGCTGCACTTTTTACCAGTAGTCACAGTCATGTTATGTTTGATCAATTCTCCTTTTTATTTTTACAAGTTCACGGAGGTTCCAGAAAAAGAGGGAGAGGAATCCGTGCATTTTTTAGGAGCGCATGGAATTTCTTAAAGAAACCATTTCGTGGCCGCAGACAGAGGAAAGTAGGATCTCTGGTCCCTCTTGTTTCTAAAGAAGAGCCTGTTCCTAAACCTGACCCTGCTACCCAAGAGCCGGAGGCCATCCCTGGACCATCTGGGCTCCAGAGTTCAGTCCGCACAGAACCCTCTTCAGTGACGGTAGCCTCTGATTATGAGGCTCACAGCGGTGAGTCTTTAATTTCTTTATGCTCCTTGTAAATCAACAATTGCTAAAAAGAAAATAAGAATAGCTTTCATATCAAAATCCCTTGTGATTGATTCAGTCAGGAATACTTACATCATCTGCTAATAATAGACTTCTGTTTTGCAGGAGACTTGAAAGACTTCTACACACTTGGGGATTTTCTGGGTGAAGGAAGCTATGGTGTGGTTTGCAAGGGCCTCCGGAAATCTGATGGGAAGGAGGTAAGACACTGTCGCTGAAGTGGATTTGAAGCTTGTAAATTAAAATAAACCATATCTTAAAGTTGATTTGAACTAATATATTCATGTTTTTTTTTTCTTTTTGAAGGTTGCCATCAAACGTTCCTCCAAGAGTGTTGATGTCTCTTTTATTGATGTCGTAAGTTGACAAAACCTTGATATAACGTATAGGTCAAGCCGGGTTCAGACTCTGCGATTGTCATAGCAGACGTGTCGCAGATGCTTTCACATTGAAGGACTGTCTGGAGCAGCATTCAGTCGTGCTGAATTCACACAGCACAATATAGAATCACTCGCTGGCAGCGTGCAGATTATCACTTCGAAGGCCTTTTTAGCGTTTTCTTACTATTTTACAATTTGCTCTAAAAAATTAAGATTAAAACAGTTTTTTCAATTCTTGATATTTTTTAACCTCTTAAGCCCGAGAGTCCCCGGTACCGGGGACTTGGCCCCTTGTGCGTTACATTTTCACTCATAGCTCACTAACCCTGAGAATAACCCACACATATTAAATACTGTTGTGTTCAGCGGAAACTCCTCTAAAAACGTATCTAATTCAATTTCATATCCGTGAACCACAGCTCGAACGCCATGCAAATAAACAACAACATGTCCGGAGTATAATTCATGACCACGTTTTTGTTTATGTGCGATATGTATCCACAATATAAACGGAAACACCCAAACCATTACATTAAATGAAAGCTAACAACCAGTTGAATCCAGCGATATGCAACTCATTAACATTGCATGAAGTATTTCAGAGCAGGGAGCGAAAGTTCCACGAAAAAACGCCAGCGAAAACCAAGCAAGCATGTAAATCTTGTCTTACCTTTGCCGTTTTTTCAACAAAAAGTTATTTCCATAGCAATAAAAGTCAGTTTGTTGTTATGTCCGGTCGATAGCTTCGCGAAAACTCCATTTTGGATTTTTTCTGTTGCTCCGTGGTCTCATGGCGTCACCAAATATGGAATGACTCCCCGTGTGTAAGAGGTGGTCTCTCCACGCTGCGCGTCGTGTGATTCGTCGGCGATGCTGTCCGTCTCAAAATGGTTGAGCTCATTGGCTTCCTCAGAATCAGAGCTTTCCAGCGATATATAGAGCTCCCGGATTGGACAGATGGTCGGGGGTAGGGACACGCAGAACCTCGACGTCAAAAGCGTTTGTGAATGAAAGGTTCCCAAAAGCGCAGCAAGATGGCGTAAATGAGCTTCTACCCCCCTTTACAGTGTTTCTTTAGGAGGTTTTTTTGCTGAAATCATGTCCCATAAGCAAGAAAACAAGACTATGAACGTAGCTGAAGCTTTGGACAAGATTTTTCCATATTTCAATTATTGTGCCAAATTGTGCCAAACTGTGCCAACATGGATTACGCCTGAACTTTGTTCAATCAAAACCTGTACAGAATATAAGTTTCTTGTAGTATGGACACCAAACTTGCTACAGATGTCCTTGACATGTAGTGGTTACAATTGATTGTGTTTATTTGCTTCGTTATAAGTAAAATAAGGAGATATTAGAGGAAACATGTAGGTTTTTTTTTTTAGGCGGAGTTCATTTTTTTGGCCATTCCAATATCAATTACTCTTACCCAGTGTTCTTGACTGTCAAATTAACTCATCCACACCACTCAGAACCTATCTTCATTTTGATATCAAGATTTGCAGTTTTGGCCTTGTAAAAGCTGAGAAATGCCTTAAAAAGTAAAAGTATAGGATTTTCGGAAAATAGGCCTCAGGGCTTAAGAGGTTAAAACAACCCCAGCTTTATTTTTAGAAATATTTTTTCATTGCATTAAATAATAATTACACAAAAACCCTGAAATTGTACAAAAATTACAATTATGTGTATTCAATTTTGTAATTTTTACTGCAAAAATTGACAACAAACTCTTATGAACACTTTTGATTTGTCTTATAAAACATAAAATCCCCCCAAAATCAAAACCAATTCCTAAATCTTATTCACTACCCCAAGCACCTTCATTCCATCTTGCTTTGTTTTGTTGGGTGCGTATTTTCATGGGTTACCGTATTTTTCGGCTCATAAGACGCACCGGCACATAAGACGCACCCAATTTTAAAAGAGGAAGATCTAGAAAAAAGAACCAAATACTTTTGTAAAATATTTTATATCAACTGTGTAGAAGTTAACAGCCAAACATGTAACATGAACAGACAGTAAACAGTAAAAGTAACAAAAAAAAGGCTGTAATGTTTTTCTTTGCCCCCACTCATCACTCTAAAGTCCACCATTCGTTATCACCATCACTGTTCCAGTGCAACATTGCCCCCACATTAGTAATACCGTAATAGCCAGTAACATTGTCACTACATTACTAATAATAGCTAGTAACATTGTCACTACATTACTAATAATAGCTAGTAACATTGCCCCCACATTACTAATAATAGCTAGTAACATTGTCACTACAATACTAATAATAGCTAGTAACATTGTCACTACATTACTAATAATAGCTAGTAACATTGTCACCACATTACTAATAATAGCTAGTAACATTGTCACATTACTAATAATAGCCAGTAACATTGTCACTACATTACTAATAATAGCCAGTACCATTGTCACTACATTACTAATAATAGCCAGTAACATTGTCACTACATTACTAATAATAGCCAGTAACATTGCCCTCAAATTACTAATAATAACTAGTAAGATTGTCACTACATTACTAATAATAGCCAGTAACATTGTCACTACATTACTAATAATAGCTAGTAACATTGTCACTACATTACTAATAATAGCCAGTAACATTGTCACTACATTACTAATAATAGCTAGTAACATTGTCACTACATTAATAACAATAGCCAGTAACATTGTCACTACATTACTAATAATAGCCAGTAACATTGTCACTACATTACTAATAATAGCTAGTAACATTGTCACTACATTACTAATAATAGCTAGTAACATTGCCCCCACATTAGTAATAATAGCCAGTAACATTGTCACTACATTACTAATAATAGCCAGTAACATTGTCACCACATTACTAATAATAGCCAGTAACATTGTCACCACATTAATAATAATAGCTAGTAACATTGTCACTACATTACTAATAATAGCCAGTAACATTGTCAATACATTCCTAATAATAGCCAGTAACATTGTCACTACATTACTAATAATAGCCAGTAACATTGTCACCACATTACCAATAATAGCCAGTAACATTGTCACCACATTACTAATAATAGCCAGTAACATTGTCACCACATTACTAATAA
>SRMA01026507.1:5848-102436 GCA_007224835.1 Danionella cerebrum | reverse complement strand
ACGTTTTTAGAGGAGTTTCCGCTGAACACAACAGTATTTAATATGTGTGGGTTATTCTCAGGGTTCGTGAGCTATGATTGAAAATGTAACGCACAAGGGGCAAGTCCCCGGTACCGGGGACTCTCGGGCTTAAGAGGTTAAAAGATACCACCCCGGACAATCAGTAAGACTCCAACACTACTACCATGGCCAAGACCAAAGAGCAGTCCAAAGATAACAGAGACAAAATTGTTGACCTTCACAAGGATGGAAAGGGCTACAGGGAAATTGCCAAGCAGCTTGGTGAAAAAAGGTCCACTGTTGGAGCGTCATTAGAAAATGGAAGAAACTGAACATGACTGTCCATCTCCCTTGGCCTGGGGCTCCACACAAGATCTCACCTCGTGGGGTCTCAGTGATCCTAAGAAAGTTGAGGATTCAGCCCAGAACTACATGGGAGGAGCTGGCCAATGCCTTGACAAGAGCTGGGACCACTGTTACCAAGGTTACTGTTGGTAATGCACTAAGACGACATGGTTTGAAATCATGCATGGCACGGAAGCTTCCCCTGCTTAAAGCTGCACATGTCCAGGTCCGTCTTAAGTTTAGTAATTACCATTTAGATGATCCAGAGGAGTCAAGGGAGAAAGTCACATGGTCAGATGAGACCAACATAGAATTATTTTGTCATAATTCCACTAAGCGTGTTTGGAGGAAGAAGAATGATGAGTACCATCCCAAGAACAGCATCCCTGCTGTGAAGCATGGGGGAGGTTTGGGGGTGCTTTGGGGATGTTTCTCTGCACATGGGACAGGGCGACTGCACTGTATTAAGGAGAGGAGGACCAGGGCCATGTATTGGAAGATTTTGGGGAACAACCTCCTTCCCTCAGTTAGAGCACTGAAGATGGATCGAGGTGGGGTCTTCCAAACATGACAATGACCCAAAGAACACAGCCAGGAGTGTGTGCAAACCTGGTGAAAAACTACAGGAAGCGTTTGACCTGTAATCACAAACAAAGGCTACTGTACCAAGTATTAACATTGATTTTCTCAGGTGTTCAAATACTTATTTCCCGCTGTATCATACAAATAAATAGTTACAAAATCATACATCGTGATTTCTGGATTTTTCTTTTTAGATCATGTCTCTCACGGTGGACGTGCACCTACACAGAAAATTTTAGACCCCTTCATGATTTCTAAGTGGAAGAACTTGCAAAATAGCAGGGTGTTCAAATACTTATTTCCCTCACTGTATGTTCCTTTAGTTTAGGTACTTTCTTCGGTTCTCTGGCGTAAGCACTGGGGGTTCAAATCCCAGGAAAGTGTCCATCTGAGAGCACGGGTGTAGCTCTACCCATCCTCTGAAACATGATCTACGCACCTCTCACCATGGTTCTTCACTGTGGACCTTTCTTGAAGAAAAACCAAACAAAGGAAAAAAAGAGACGATATCCTCGGAGAGCTGGAGCGCGTGGGTGGCGGAGATGCACCCTGCACGGCTCTCTTTAAACTTCTCTAAAGCGCTCTCTCTCCTGTCAGGCTCGCAGCCCCTCCGGTTCATGGTGATTGTTTCTGGAAGTGAGAGCAGCATGGTTCAGGAGCTCCCTAATTCTATCAGCAGGCCGGCGGGCTGCTGGAGCATGTGGAGAGACCGTGAGGAACCGTCAGAGCTCATTTACCAGGAACAGCATCCATATAGCTGTCAGTCAGCTGCAGAGCGGGCTCTGGAGCCACATCTCCCAGGCTTTCATCCCCAGTGATGGATGCCTTCATTACTGGACCCTGTTTATGGGCCGTAACGAGGCCAACATTTTCACAGGGTCCGGCGGTACGGAGCGGATGAGGCGTCTGGAGTCTAGTTACGGTGAGTGTAAAGAACATGATCTGAGGAGCACGCGGAGGTGCAGTTTCTCCTCTCACAGCTGCAGCGTTCACAGATTCAGGATGTTTTTAGAGGACTAGCTCTGGCAGCCGGAGCTCTACAAACCAGCTCAGATTTTCCCGAGTGAGGTCAGTCAGTGGAAGCATTAATCTTCTCGTGGATCTCCAAGCAGAGGCCGAGTGACACACAGAGAATGGCAGGAAACGAGTGCATCCAAGTTTCCAGGGCAGGTCTCCTGTGGCCGAAAGCAAGGTGTCCCGAGAAATGTTTCTGAACATAGCAACAAGGGGTTGAGGTGGAATCCGAGCATGTGATCCATCGGTGGACGGTGTGTGACCAGAGAGACACCTGTACTACGGCGGTTCTGGAAGCGCTGGGCAGGGTTCCTGGAGAAGCGCAGGTTTCCTTCAGGGTTTGTGGCCGCGGCTGTGAGTGTGGATGCTCCGATGGAAGATTAGCATAGATTAGTGTTTGCAGAGGGAGAGGTGCTGAACCCAGAGCTGTAGCCCTAGGCCTGCTGCCCACATGTGCTGCCTCCACCACCATTACACAGTCCATTAGCAACACAAACCTGCCCTGTTTCAGTGAAGGTACCTTCTGAATAACGGAGAGCAAAGCTCCTTCTGAACAACGCTCCGCCATCCTCCAGGAGAGCATCTGGAAAGGTTTTCATGCAACAGTCTGAACGGAGAACGAATGGAATCCAGTTTTGTCATCACGAAGGAAAAGGGTTTGATTTTCCTTGTTTGAAAAGGTTTGCCCAGCCTTTGCTGCAGCCCCTGCTCTCCAGCTCCTTCAGGTTCTCAGATCTCTCCAGAGAAGAGGATTCAACAGGAATCATGTGTACGCTAGAGGCACTATATTTGCAGATCTCTCTGCTTTTTACTTGGGGTCATTGTACTGCTGGACGATCAATGCTCCAGCCTGAGACCAAGAGTGCTCTGGAGCACGTTTGTATACAACTACACTCATCTTTCCCCTAATTAGCCTCCAGTCCCGACTATGGAAGAACGTCTCCAAAGCACGATGTTGCCACCACCTTGCTTCCCTGTAAGGATGCTACTGATCAGGAGATGATCGCTGACTGATTTCCCCCAAAAATGTTCCTGGTGTTCACTTTAAACTGTTTGATCTTTGTCTCAAAAGACCAAAGAATTCTTTTCTTTATAATTTCTGTTCAATTCCAGATCTTTCACTCAGGAGTGACTTCCCTCTGGCCCCTCTACCACAAGTCTCTGAGTGGTGAGGTACTGCAGAGATAGATGTTCTTCTGGGAGGTTCCATCAGCCTGGTCACTGATGAAGAGCCTTCTTTTCCTATCCCTCAGTTTAACTGTGGACCAGCTCTAGGGAGAGTCCTGGGGGTCCTGAACTTTTAATGATGTAGGACTCTGAGGCCATTGCGAGCTTCAGCAGCAGAAATGTTTCTGTTGCTTCTTCAGATTGATGCTCAGCTATGTCTCTGAGCTCTACAGACTCCGTCAGCTGAGGGGCCTTATCTCCTACTGCAGCTTCAAGTCTCTCCAGATCATCTCTAAGGGGACCTCAGTGATGCTGTAGAAACATCTCAAGATGATCTGTGATCAGAGAATCTGTGTGAAGAAACGTCTCTCAAACACGAGACATCTGAGAGCCGGGCTAGATTTGTAGCTCCTTAAAGTGCCAGGGGAAGTTATTTTTAGACCCTTGTGGAACGCTCGATATTTACAGAGACCGTTGTGAAAGGTTACCTAGGCCCAAGCCTCAGCGTGCCTCAGCTCTCACTGACTACAAGCACCTTCTGCACAGCTGGTCTAATGCTCCATGAAGATGGCAGCAGCTGAGAAGAAGTTGCTCTGAGATGCAGCGCTTCGTATCCAGCAAACCGCTTCTCGAAACTCGCTCTTGTCCTCTGCATGACCTTTGCATGCCATTCGAGAGAGCCAGCGCGCTGCTCCATCAACATGAGTTAATTGCTCCGAACAGAACATTTCTGCAGAATCACTGTAATCCTGCTGGACTTAAACATTTCCTTCCTCGTGATAATGTTCTATCTCACACTCCCTCGGGGTTAAAGCCACTGGATAGGATCAGCGAGATGATATCTGCTGCTGGATCCAGACAGTTAATTTCGGTCCCGTGTATAATGGTGCAGCAGCATGAAAGCAGCATGGAGCAGGAGATGGCCGAGAAGCAGCTTCTCCTAGGGATGCTGCAGGAGCACAACCGAGGGCCTCAAGGGGGCTGAAGGAAGATCTCTGGAAGCGCAGGTGTCTCCCTCAGCCTCATACGGTGGTCCGTTAGCATTCGTTAGTGTTCACCCTCAGATTTAAATGCTATATTTACTGTTGTTTGGAGGTCCACATTACAACGAGTCTGAACCCGAAAGCAGCTAAAGCCAGACTTCTGCCCCTGAAGCTCTGAGATGATTTCATTCCTCTTCTCTCTGGAGCTTTTCCCGACGAGCTGTTAAAAAGAGGGGAGTTGAAGGAGATAGACACAGATCTGATGGCAGCGCAGCGAGCATCTATTAGCTGTAATAAAGGTATTCGATCGGCAGAAGATGGATCTTCAGTCAAAGCTGAAGGCCAGAAATCTGGTTTGTACCCAACACACTCCGGCTACCACCTTTTGGAACTTTTGCCCTCAGGCCGGCGCTTCAGAGTCACAAACACCAACATGGCACGGCACATGCACCGCTTTTTCCCCATACTTTCACACCCCTGAACACTTTTGCATCACGTATTTCTTAATGTTCTTATACGTAAATCTTGTTTTAATGACTATTTCCGTAAACGCATCCAGCACTGTCTGTGTCCAGCACCTTATATTGTTATTCTGGTGTTTCCTGCTGCACTGGTGCACTCCCTTGTACTCCCCCCTCCGCCTCCCCCAAGTAAAATAAAATAAATAAATAAATAAATAAATCACACACGCATGAACGCACACACACTTGGCCTGAAAGCTTGTTCTGATTCTGATCTTCTAGCTGGGCTCAGGCAGAAATTGATATAGTTCTGACCCACAGAGGACTTCATCAGTGAGCTTCAGGGAGAAGGATCTGGATGGACCTACAGTAAGCAGCGGGTGATTAACTGCTCGACCTGAAGCACACAGACACTCCTCTGGAACATGCTGAGAAGATAAACGGCTCCAGGCGCTGTGTGTACATTAGGTGTTAGAGAGTGTGTGTAGGATTAGGGTGAAGGATAGCGAGCGGTGCGGAGGCGAACGGCTCAACTGAGGAAATGTTTATATTAGCGTGTGATTAACACCGTCCAGGTGCTCCTCTGGCCGCGGCGACCGCTGCCGGTGCTTCAGACGCTCTCCCTGCACTCATCTATATTTACAGGAGAGCGCTCTGAACTGTTGACCACCATTCATCCCGCGGTGCTCCGCTCGGTGCAGAGGGTGAGACGAGCCGCGGAGCGCCACACACGTGTGCACGTCTCCGAAGTGTGACGTCGCGTTTCATCCAGCGATCCAGCAGACAGCGTTCGGTGACGCTCCTGAGTTTTCATTAACCCCATCTCCAGTCTAGACAGGAAAACCCACACCGGAGAAAAGCGCCTCCTGGCCTGCCCCGCGGCAAGATCCTCAGGTCAACCTCCTCCTCCTCTGCTCTCCAGAGCTGGAACTTCTCACAGAGGCTGCCCTGTCCGCGTTCATTACATTGCCAGGCTCTTTACATTACCTTTAATGGTCAATATTTTGGTTTAAAATAAAATGCAATAAATGTCATGATAAAACAACTTAAAGCCAATGGAACATTTCTTTAAGACGAAGTTCTTGGAAACACCTGGACGTGTGGAAACCAGTGGTTTCTGCTACAGGTCGAGAGTAATGTTGTGTTTGAAGCTCAGACTACCGAAATCTTTCGTGCATTTGGTAGTTCTCCGCTGCGCACGGACAGAAGTGTAAGAAACGACACTGATAGAAATACTGGTTACTTCATGAACTGTGATGCTTGTGTGTAGAATAATAATAATAATAATAATAAAATTAAATCCTGGAAAGTTTAGCCATTTGGTGCATTAGCACATGTGTCTCTACAGAAGGATTGCAGATGATGTCAGCTTCCACATTTCCAGTACCATCAGAAGACCCCAGCGCCTCCGGAGTGGTGTGCAGCAGCATCTCAAACACTTTATACCGAGCACAAAGTTTGTGTCGGAATATTTTTGGGAGCGTGTGTATGTTCTATTCCATTCATCTTTTTGAAAGTAATGGTCTGGCAGAGGTGTGTAAAATGACGAAAGCAGCATCTAACACAGCGCTGGTCTGTGGCAATACGTAACATCTAGAGCTCACAGTCACACTGAAGGTACAGCAGAGTTTTTCTTCTTCAAGTGAACAAGTAACTTCAAATAACTGAAAAACTTCATGTAAAGAAACGCTCTCGAGAACCTCCGCTTAGAACCCTTATCTCACTACTAGGAACTCAACTGTATACCTTCAGAACCTTTACTTCAAGACCAGCTCAACTTAGAGCCGCGCCATGTTTTCTAGTGCCAGGCGATAAAGCCAGAGCGCATCAGCAGGTGCTTCCGGCTCCCCAGCCGTCACCTGCTCCTCTCTGGTGTTCCTCATGCTTCATGTTGTCATTGTAGAACTCGTGTCTTATATCCAACCTCCTCAAACACCTCATCTGCTTGAGCTCCGTCGACTGCTGCTTGCTTACAAACAGATTCAGCTCAAATGTGGCAACAGAAAAGAGTAAATCTGGATGGAGGAGTAGTTTCAGGCACAAACGTAAGCTATAGAGTTGAGGAGCAGGAAACACGGTTAACGTTCACCCAAAGAGGTCGACTCATTCGATTACGTTTATAATCCTCCGGACATCGGCAGGAGATGATGATGATGATGCACATATGAAAGCAGTGGTTTCTGGGTCTCCGACGAGTGTTTTCCAGGAGTGAACCATACTCGAACCTGTTCGAGCGTGCCGCTCAGCTGAAACCAAAAGGAGCTGGATAAATAAACCTGGCGCTGGGCTGCAGGGGTGGCCCGTGCCATACTTGGCTGGGATGAGGGATCTGGTTAGTGTTAGAGCTGCCTCAACCCCCCAGCGGCCTCCCCTCCACCATGGGCCGGTCCGGAGCATTCCTGGCATTCCTGAACGGGCAGAGATAGCTGCTGGTGTCACTGCCGCGGGTTCGGCTGGTTCTCTGAGATCCAGGTCTCGGTGTGCTGCCCTCCCCCCCACCCCCATCCCACACAGATGGGCAGCTGCCAGTGTCTCGCTTTTGTGATCAGGCCGTGATTAGAGCGATCTGCTCATGGATTGGCTGCAGCGGTTCTCTAAATGCACGGCTGCAGAACACTCTGAACATGTGCTCCACACGCGGCTCCTTCAGCGGCCCACGGTGCAGAAACACGCCTCACTAAACACATTTAGGGTTTCTCGATGCTGAGAAGCATTGTCTGCTGACAGGGACGATGTTTATTGACTGTAGCTGATGCCCTTATGGAACACGACCTGGAGACCGTGTGAATGCTTCTCACGATAAAGAGGAGGTTGAGCTGGCTCGCGGTGCTCACGGCTCCTGCTGGCATCACTTGTTTGTTCTCATTGGGAGAGGCCTCTTCTTCTGACGCAGACGCCGGCAGTGTGGCGGGTAAACACCGGGAGCGATGAGTGGTTGAGGGGTCCGTGAGAGCGGTGGCTCGAGGTGTTTGTAAACACACACTTCTGAAGCTGCTCCATCTCCTCCTCTTGTTTGCATATGTTCTTCAGAGGTGGTCAATGAGGCCCCCCCCCCCGCTCTCATTAGCATGATCAATACCCAGATCTCTGCAATGCTGTTTATATCAGTGTCATCGATCAACCAGCCAATCAGAGCGCTGCCTGAGCCAGGTCTCTTGTGGCTCTGATTATTCTGGGAGCTGAGCAGGGGTCAGGCCCCCCCTCCCCCCCTCAGTACCTCCTCCTGCTCCTCAGCGCTCTCTAATTGCTGTAATTAGCTTGCTGACAGAACGCCCAGCTCGCCTGGCCTCTGACGCGGCTGTAATCGGAGGCGCCTGGAGGACACATTTGGCCTGAGCTCTGAGATGACTGCTGTGGCTGGATCACGGTGACCAGAGCAGCAGCATCTCACACCGGCCTGAGCTTCTCTCTGGGTGAGGACAGAAGCTCCTGAGGGGATTTATGGGCTGGTCCCCAGAGAGCAGACACTTTCACTGGAGGGTTCCATTTCTCCTTGCTTCCACTCCTCAACTGCTGCAGAGTCTGAGCGCATCTGGAAACTTCGCCCAAAAGCTCGGCCGTTCAGGGTCACTGCTTACGATTCGTCTCATTAAGGATTCGATGTTTACGGCAGCGTTCAGGCCTTTACTGCAGAGTTTGGTTCTTCTCCAGGGTTCACTGATGTCAAATCAAAAATGGGAGAGACCTGTTGCTGCACAGGCAGAGTTCTCCAGGGCAACGGGGAGTTACGAACCCGATCTTTTATTGATTAATTATTGCTTTTTTATTATTTAAATAAAAATGATTCTGACTGACAAGTAAAACCTTTACTGACAGATTTTTTTCTTCAAATTAAATCATTCACCTTGTCTCTGGTAACTTCATTTTTTAAAATAAAAGTCCCAAAAAATTTTAAATAAAACATAATTTTTACAAATAAAATGACCAAATAAACTAATTTTAAATCGTTCCAGCAGCTTCCTTTACACAGAGAGCTGATTTACTAGTAAATAAGAACCTTTAAAGTTCTATTAGACAATACATAAACTGTGAATTAATAAATAAATAAAAAAAAAAACATTTTTTTAATTTTTTTTCAGAACCAGGGAGAGATTTGAATCTCTGCTAAAGCAGAAGTTTGTGAGAAAACACCTAAACATTGCTCCAAAGCTCTCTCTCTCTTCTCTCTCTCTCTCTCTTCTCTCTCTCTCTCTTCTCTCTCTCTTCTGAGGGAGGCGTCTGCTGTGGATCTGGCTCAGACAGAGTGATGGTGATGAGTTGGCTTTACTCAGAGTAATCCTACGATTTGTTTGCCTTTTATGCTTGCATTTCAACAGAGGCCACCCAGGAGAATCTCTCTCTCTCTCAGTTTATGTCACAGAATGGAAGCGTTGCCCAGAGAACGAGCTCTGTTTTTTTCTGGCAGGAGCTGCAGCGTGTCCTGTTTTACCACTGACTCTCTGTTTACTCTAAAGGTTCCTGAACTCTGAAATTACAGATAGGAGTCAGCTCATCCTCCCTCTCTCTCTCTCCCTCCCTCTCTCTCCCCGTTTCTTCTGCCCAGTGTTTTCCAGAGATCTCAAACACACTGTAGAAACAAACCATGATCTTCAGCTCCTGTAGCTGAATAATCCAGGCTCTGTAATACTCTCTGCTGAACACAAGACTTTGTTTGTCCCTCATGATGTTCATCGTGTGAAAGCCTCCGTATCTGGATCGTGAAGTTTTAAATGCAGGACATTAAGGGTTAATTGTGAGCTCTGTTTTTCCTGTCTCCCATGGGGCTTTGCTCAAACTATGGGTGGAACTTCCCTCTTGATGAGAACAGCACTGGCTGCAGCTCTGGGATCATTGGTTCAGAGCATTATTTAGATAATGAGCTGTGAGCGCTCAGAGTGGAGCTGGAGATAGTTCGCTGGAGCTCAGAACAGACGGATGAGTGCTTCAGGCTCAGAGCTGATTACAGCACTGGGAGAGTACTGGAATGAGAGCCAGCGCCGGCTAAATCATGTCTGAGTAAAGAGTGTTCACACATCACCACGATCGATCTGATGTCCTCTCGGGTGTTAGCGTGTTAGCATTAGCATCCACACTCTAAACACAAGCTTCACATTCATCTTTCCCTGCGCAAGAAAGGCTCTGTCCGGCCGCTCACCCCTCAGAATGAGGAGAGCAGGCGGCCTGCTGGGGTAACAGCACAGGGCATTGTGGGGCCCTGGCCCCCAGAGTCACCTGACAAACCCTCTCCATCAGCGGGTCATGGGGTTAACACAAACCAATTACCAAAACAGTTAAGGTGGAGACAGGAAATACAATATTTACCAAATGACTGCCACACAGATCAGGAGATGGGGGTGTTCTACAAGAAGGGCAGAGGGGGCAAGACAGAACAAGAGGTGGATGGAGGATAAAAAGAGAGAAGCCTCAGTAAAACACACACAGGGTTCAGTGTGCAAAGTGAGGCGCACTGATTTAGATCATTTCACTTTGTATCAGACAGTAAACTCCTCTGATGAGCTTTGATTCATCATAAAGGTGCACAGACAAGCCTACTTTTCATTTATAGACAACGAATCCCAACAATTACTAACCGAATGATCGACCTCTGATTGATCGAAGTATTCCTCCTGTGAGACTGACGAGATGAACAATGATGAACATTTTTGGTACAAACTGTGAGCAATAACAAACTGGTTCTTTTCTTCTGCTTCAGTACAAAGTGCCCCCTGAAGATCTGTGGGTGCAGCAAGAGCTTACAGATGAATCTCTGCTGGGATGTCAGTCAGAGAACCCAACACCAGATCAGACGAGGAAATGTCTGAGCAGATAATGACGCTGGGAGGGATCAGAAACCTGCGGGGGTAACCCTGTCTCTCTGAGCGTCTCCAGCAGGGCTTTTAGAGCACTGATCTGGGGTCAGGGTGATGATCAAAACCAGAGTCTGGGAGACTCCAGAGGCCTGAGATGAGCCACTTTCCTCCAGGAGACTACAGGCTTTTAAAGCAGTCTCCCTGTCTCTATAAATGTCCTTCATACCAGTCTCTCTCTCTCTTTCTCTCTTTCTCTCTCTCCTTTTCTCTCCCTCTCTCTCTCAGCACCAGTTCTTTTATTTAAAACAGAGCTGTGAGTGAGTCAGAGATGCAAACATGATGAACAGGAGCCAGGCATGAGAGACTTCTTTTTTTAATCATAACGTGTTCTCCGGATGCTTCTTGATTAGCATCACTATTATTAGCATCGATGACTACTCCAAGAATTTGAGCTGAAACACCAACAAACATTAATAACTTGGAAAAGATCAGCAAAGAGAATCTGCTCTGTAAAATATTACTCCAGTAAAAGTAAAAGTGCTCCCTTCAGAATTTCGCTTGAGTAAAAGTACAAAAGTACTGTGATGGATTACAGCTATAAACTCCATTATCCAATAAAACTCCATATTGTGTCAGTTCAAGTTTAATAAAAAAAACGTTTTAATGTCTAAATTATTGAACACAGGTTCACAAGGTTTCTTTTACCATCCATCCATCCATCCATCCATCCATTTTCCAACCCGCTTATTCCCTTTTGGGGTCGCAAGGGTCTGCTGGTGCCTATCTCCAGCGCACATTGGGAGAGAGGCGTCAGTCCTTCGCAGGGAAACATTCACTCACACATTCACACCTAAGGGGAATTCTATTAACCTAACCACATGTTTTTGGGATTGTGGGGGATACCAGAGTACCCCGAGGAAACCCACACAAGCACGGGGAGAACATGCAAACTCCTTCCAGGAAGATTACCGGCGACCCTCGAACCTTTTAACTAGAAAGCCACAGTGCTACCCCCAGCGCCACCATGCTGCCTTCTTTTACCATATTGTACCCAAATATAACCGGCTCATATCAGATCACCGTAAAAGAAACTAGTCTCTGGGGTTTCTTTTATCATTTGCTAAGGCGCGGCCGTCTCAAAAAAAAACAAAAAAAAATGCTGCAGTTGAACCGACACTGAACTGCATTCGCTCCTGAAACCACCCAGCGACAACCAAAGCAATCCGAATGAGAGCTCGCTGTTCCCTGATTGGAGGCTCACGCATGATTCACCAATTACAATTTCTATACACTCACTTCAGTCTAGAGCTGAACGATTTCGGATTTTTTCCAAACGATATATATTGCAATATTGAGAGCCATCAATCCATAAATATATAACATCATATTAGAGTTGTCCAAAAGAAACCCTTATGTTTCTATACAAAAATTTATGAAGCAATATGTTGTTGGAATCAAGAGCATGAGCAGTTTTTAAAGCAATATTATATCAGTCAATATAATATAAAAAAATTACACTATATATTGAAAAACATTAATGTTTGGAATAAACCCTGTGTATAAAAACACATAATGATAAAAATCATTACATATGAGTGTGATTGAAAAATTCACAAAACTCGGGGGCTCTCGATGATGGTATAAACATCTTCTTTCACCATTTACAAGTGTTTTGGTGCTGAAATCTAACACTTTAGTGTGCCAAAAACAGCAGAAGAATGCGAGGAAATAAGGAAAAAAGACGCATGTGTGGAATAATAATCACAGACAGAACACGATAATAAACAGTTCAATCTAACACTAATCAACCTATTACTGCTACTACGACAATGGTTATATTATTATATACAGTATAAATATCATATTTACAGGGAAATCTCTGCTAAACTGTTGCTAAAGCGATCACAGGAAATCAATCAATCACTCGTCTGTCAGTGGTCTCCTGCGCTCCTGGTGAAGGCTCGGTTTCTCTCTGTTTGTTGCCGGCCACAGCTTCACTTTTAAAGGGTTCACTTCAGTTGCCGACCCGGAAAAAACGTGCTCTTTGGACTTCCGTGTTATTCCGTGAAACACAGAAAAGTATTATCTAGTAATGGTGTTCCGCTCCTGCACGCTCCCGTTGATTTTTATTCCCGTCCCATCCCGATCACGAGATTAATAACAAAAGTTTATCCCATTCCACGGGAATCACAAGACCCGCGGGAAATCCTGACAAATGTCATCCTCTATGAGGTGTCACACTGGCAATGTCGCACCTCTTCATCGAGCATTTTTAGTAGTGAAGGGTTCGTGACTGTGCGGCCGCTCACCGCTTACAGCACACAATCACTGTGGAGGCACGCGGAACGTACATGTCACCCCAGCAACAAGCCATACAACAAACTCGTGTTTTGTTACATGATGCTACCGTTCTGTTAAACACCATGGGCTTCTACCCCTTCACATCGACTGTTCCGGCTTCAGTCCCTCCAGGATTTCTCGAGATGTTTATGTGATTGTTGCAGCCTAAAATGCCAGAATTTGCATTTTTCTCAACAGCATTGCATTACCTTGTGATTTTTTGACATGTTATGAATTTTTTAAGTGTTCTTTCCTTTTATTATCTTTATTATCTTATAACCTTGCAGCTTTCTGCACGCTCTGATCACATGCAGATCTGACAGCAGACAACCGCTGTTTCCTCAGGAGGCTGCAGCGCAAATTAAATAAGAAAAAAAATCATGTCCCCAGAAAATATTTAGACTTTTAGCATTTTGTTGCCACGGCGCCATGGCTACGTCTATGTAGGAGTAACACTGGAATAAATGATTGATGAAACTACTGATTGGTGAAAGCATGAAAAACAGTATTATTAACTGTCCCTCTCAAACTCGCTAGCACGATCACCTTTGCCCACGCAAGTCCTGCCTGACGACTGACAAAAGCAAACCACCACAGACCTAGTTTTACAAACATTATGCTGTTTTGTGGTTTACCTTGTTCCTTTCGCTGCTTGCGAGCAACAGCTTCGGTGATAGTCATCTGCCGTGTCGGCTCTTGCACGGAAATGCTTCTGGCATGTTTTGCTGTAGAGAAGTGTCGGCCAAGCGAGGATTTTTTGTGGGTTCCACCACAATGTTGCACACAGAGCAAAAGAGTTTCCCTCAGAGAGCCCTAACCCGAACCCTAACCCTTTCATGGAGAACATTAGGGAATTGCTTTCGCAGTGATATTTGTAGATACGTGTGATGTATTTGCGCTCATGCCTGCTTTCTCTGATAAGGAAGTCCTGTGTGAAAATAATGCCACGTAAAGTGACAGACCAAACTTATTGGTTGAATTTCGCGGTGACTGGATGAAATTGCAAGGTCGTAAATAAATTGCAGGGATTGGCTGAATTTGCGTGAATTGCAACCGCAACATCGCGAGTTTCTGGAGGGACTGTCACTAATCCACCTAACGACTGTTTTCCCAAAATGTAGTTAGTAAAAAGTAAAATACAGATTTCTTGTAAAAGCTGCTTATGGACAGCAACGAATTACATTTACTTCCTTACTGCCCACCAATGGCTTCAGTAGACACCAGACCATTGATGAGGAGGGGAGAAGTGACGAGAACAGACACCTTTCATCCAAAAAAAAAAAAGACCTGTTGATATTCTACTCATCCGTCCATGTGCTGAATAAACAGAATAATCTTTGTTTGTCGCTGGCAAGCGAAGGATCTGCAAACCAGAAAGAGAGGAAAGGAGAATAGCAATTACAAACTATAACTCCTAAAAATCAGAAACGAATCTAAACTTCTGATTTGGAGATACCAGACAACTTAGTGGAGGACTCCGGGGTCCACTGAGCAATTAGCTGTAGCTCCCAAGCAGCCAACCCCTTCCTGGAGTTTCAGTGGAGCATGCTCTTCAGTGGCGTTGCTCAGCCCTGCTCTAGCATAACTACAAACCCAGGGATCAGCGTGATCTGGGACATACTCGACTGAGGAAATGCTCACAAAGTCTGCCTCGCTCTCAGCTCTCCAGAAACAGAGGACACCCAAGAGCGAACCCGAACCATCACGAGCAACGAACGCCGCACTGCATCTAAAGTGTCTCTGCCAGAGCAAGCTGCGTGGAGCACAGCGGTGCTTCAGAATTCAGCGAGGCTTGTGTTGGGTTTGGGTGGTCTGATCCCGGGGGCTCCACGATCACCTCCATGCATCACTGTCAGCGCTGTGGGGGAGGCTCGATCACCGTGATTAACCTGGGTCTGATGGATGACTGAGGTTCTGATCGATTGATTACAGCACACGTCTCTGACATGCTCCAGCCGCTGACGAGATCTTTCAGAGCTTCACCAATGATTTACTCTCACTTCCATACTCCACATCAGACGCCCCCAGAGCTGACACCTTCCATAGTCCTTTACATAAAGGGTTCATTGCACTCCCTTGACTTTTTACTCACGACGCAACATGTTTTCACAGCTAAAGTTCATCCTCCGGAACCTGTTCTTGTCTGAAGCTGTTCTTTCCTGGCAGACGGCTCAGGGGTTCCGGACCGGGCAGTAACGTGTACTGGTGACATTCACATTGCAGATCATCCAGTCATCAGATGAGGATACAACAATACTGTTATCCCAACTGATTGGTTGAGGCAGGGTTTACGTCTGCTGTTGGATTCATTTTGTAACGAAATCACTTACTGAGAGCTACTCTTTTGTTTTTATTTCAGCTGCTGCAGTATTTTTGTTTCATTAGTGGAGTATTTGCATCAGTGCTGCCTCTCATAGCAGGAGAAATTTGCTTTCTTATGTTTTGCAGTACCTGTGGTGTCCAGATGGTTGACCATTTAGGATAACTGGAGAGCCTGGTCTGATCTAAACTTGAACAATGTGGGTACTCGTACCTTTGCCCCCTTGCAATTCAGGGACACTTGAGGAGATGGCGCCAAGCCTGAGCTCGTGCCTTGTGCCATGATTGAACCACAAGTCGATTCAGTTGAAAATGAGCGGTGCATGTACCAGGTAACATGGACACTGTGACGATGGAGATGGTGCTGCCAGGGAGGTCACATGACTGGTAGATCTGTGGTAACGCTGTTCGGGCCTCTAAAGTACCCCGTCATCATCTCGAGCTCTGATAACCACCACCTGAAGCAGCGGTGAGCCCTGAAACATACCAGTCACCAGTCAGGTCTCTCCCTCTCATGTTCTTCTCCCTCTTTCCCCCTCACCAGCAGCCCTGCACGGCTCTTCTCAAAGCGGATTCCTCAATAAAGGATGTAGAAGGTAATCTGTTAATCTCTGGGCTCCTGTTTGTAACGTATAGTGATCTTGTATAGTCATTACCAAGCTCTCTCGTTCTCCGCGAGTGTGGTCCTGTACGAGGATGTCGAGCTGCTGCAGGGTCATTTTTAGCAATGGCTTCCAGATGCTGCTTCATCACAGCGCACGCATCTCACCACTGCTGGTACCTCACAACGCAAGTGACTGGTAAAGGTTCACAACCAAACGCTCATCAGATAGAAACATCACACAATCTTCCGATATTAAAGCACTGGGGGCTGACAGAAGGGCATTAGGTTTAGAGCGCTAGGCTGATAGCATTTGAGGGAACATGTTCCTTCCTACAGCCTTGGACCCTCAGTAGGTACAATGGCTGCAGTGTTCTGAAGCAGCAGCGTGGCCATGCTGAACACGGCCGAGTGAAAGAGCCAATAAAACCAGCCGCTGCAGCACGGGTCACAGCAAACACACCCTCGCCGTCACTCATTTTGGACTGCAGCAATCGTGGGCGCAGGTGTGAAGGGTGGAATAAACCCACCGTCTGTCTGTCTGGATGTGGTAAGGCTCTTTTTAGTCTGTGTAACAGTCTCTTCACCCATGAGAGAGCAACAGGAGGAGCACGGCGCCACATCTCAACACAGTTCGCCTCACTGCCTCCACTTGAGCCAGACACAGAGGTCAGTCATTGCTAATAATGGTTCCCACTACAGCACAAGTTGAATTCTGAAGCACTTGTGACATTTAATGGTCAGATATGATGCTGCCAGTGCGCAAAGAAGAGATAAGATGGAGGACACCAGGGGCTGAGATGTTTCCAGAAGAATGTGGACCGGCCAAGGCCTTGAAAATCTCATCTCCATAGCAAAGGATGATCAGAAGAATCCTGTCTGACCAATCTGCTGTAGATGAAAAGAAGCGCAGCGTTACAGGACGTGTGTCAGAACTCGGCTTGGAGAGCGTGTCTCCTGTGACATGGATGGAGTCTGCTGTGTGAAGCATCTGGTTTCCATCAGCTCTGATGGACTCGGACTCACAGGAGCAGGGCCAGGATCTGCAGTTCATCTAATGGAGATGCACTGGAGCTGTTCAGGGTGGGGATGTACAGAATTAACCCCTGCTCTAGAAAGGACCACTACTGCAGATCCAGACCTCAGATCTGCTCCGGCTCCTGACTCACAGCTCTTCTGTGTGTGGGATTCTTCATGTTGTGATGAGACCAGAGCAATAAAACCATGGTTATTTTCTCAAGCCTTCTGAACATGCGTCATCCAGTGCCGAGAAGGATGGAAATAACCTGTGTTCTCCTGTGTGTGTTTCACTCGAGTGTGATACCACACTCATGGATGTGTGGAGAACGTCTGCTTCGGGCTGAAGGCTGCTCACTGTGGCTCTTTAATCCTCTTTGATGTCACTAAGCATTGCTCGAAATTTGATCGGCTTTCTGGAGCGACTGACCCCTGGCTTCACCTCTGTGTGATGGCATCAGAAGGCCACCAGAAGAGTCTAGATGGTGACTGAATTGGTGAGGAGTAAAGCTGCTTTGAATCATTTAGCACCAAAAGTAACACCAGAAATATTATTTTCTCTGCTCCATCCTTCCCGTTTGGAGGAAGAAGAAGAATGATCCCACTAATACCATACCTACAGTGAAGCATGGCGCTGGAACCATCATACTTTGGGACAGAACCACTGCACTGTATAAAGGAGAAGAAGGAATAGGGTTCATGTACTGTGAGGTATTGGGCAATAAAAGTGCCTTAGCCAGTCTCCAGACCTAAATCGTATAGTAAATCTTTGAGATGCTTAGCAACAGCCTGAAGGAGTGGACCAAAATCCCTCATGCAATGTGTGCAAACCTGGTGAAGAACCACAGGAACCGTTTGACCTCTATAATTGTTAACAAACGCTTTTGTACCAAACATGACATTTTGCGGTAAACACTTATTTGGTCCAGTAATTTACAAATACATTGTTAAAGATCACAGGATTTCTGGAGTTTTGTTTTTAGATTCTGTCTCATGGTGGAAATGCACCTATGCTGAAAACTCGAGATCCCTCCATTATGACCTCTGATCAGCCATCTTGTTTTGTTTACCACCTCACGACCCAAAGCAGTCTTTTTCTTCTGATAATAGGTGCTATGATATAAACAGAGAAATTCGAGAGCTGAGATCAAGAGATTTTCTCATTTTAACAATAAACAGGGTCTCTCCTCCTCTGTGTGAACGAGTGTTTCGGTGCATTTCTGTATAACATGCAGGTGATTTTACAGGTCATCTCTGCTCATCATTAAAAACAGCTTCTGTGATTTTAAAAGACAACGTGGAGTGAAAAATCCTTGGCTCAAAGGACCTGACAAAATAACACATTTATGAAACTACAAATGATGACGAACATAAAATCCATGATAATAGGATTAGAGATGATTAGAGAGGCTTTCTATCCTCACAAGACCCTATAGGACTTTCAGAAAAGGAACAAATAAAGTAAGTGCAAAACAATTATCAAAATTTTTATTTATTATATAGATTCTGCAGTGAGCAACCAGCACCTGGAGTCCAAAATAAGAATTTGCTGAATGAACATGATTTAAATCACATTCAAATAATAGATAATATAATCCTTATATTATATAGTATTAGATAAAAGATGATCCTTGTGTACAAACCTACTTGGCAATAAAACTTTCTGATTCTGATATAAAGCAGAGCTGTTACATCCACATGAAAGACGTGAACTGGATAAATTCTAATTATTCAGACAAAACTACATCTGCAATGAACCTTTTTTTTATGTGCAGACAAATGTTCTAGACTTTTAAAAAAAGTGCTCTTTTCTTCACAATATAAACTACATTAATGCTTTTAATTGCCGCGTGATTCAATTAGAGCAATTTATTTAATCAAAATCAGATATTTTGTGAAGTGAATTTGAAAAAAGTGAATTCTCTCATAATTTTGTAAAAATAACAAACCATAAAATGTGTTTGATGCTTTAAAGTGCATCCAAATCATAATCGGGACGCATCGAATGTGTTCATTTACTAAAGAAAAAAACTGTGTTCATTTACTACAAAACTGAAGGAAATAAGAGCTCGGTTTCGCCGGAGTTAAACGCGGCTCCTCACGGGTTTCTCTCGGCGGGAGCTCCGCAATCACTTTCTTCCAGGACTCACCGGCCGCTCCGCCCCGAGAGCCCGAGAGCCCTTGGAGCTTAAGAAGCACCGGATCAAACCCAACCCGAGCTTCATTTAGGATTTATTATTATTATTATTATTATTATTATTATTATTATTATTATTATTATTGTTATTATTATTCGTTCGGTTCTGTTTTACAGCAGGGGGTTTAGTTCGGAAATAAAAAAATCTGTAGCGCTTTATCTTTATTTTCTTTATTTTCCTGCATGGTTCTTCCCGGGGAATAAAAATAAAGTTTGATGATCAGCCATCCCTTTAATTAATTATCAAACACAAGTCAACAATCATCTAGAAACAGAAAATACACGACAGAAGAAATCCAAACCTCAATAATGAAGAATCGAAACTAAAAATATAAATTAAAAGCAGAAGGGATACAATAATTACACGTTGATATTTTTACACAAAGGACAAAAATTAGTGACAAAAAATGTATTTTATACAGCGTAGCTTCAATTTCAGTAGATAATGAGGGACGTTTAATATTTCAATGAATATGTGGCAAAAATAAGATTTTCGGGTCCATTTCAGGTTTAGTTTTGGTGAAAATGACTCGAGATTGATCCACATCTAGCTTTACATTCACGTGCTGAAAACACTGTATTTTTCTACAATTACCAGAGAAAACCCACAAATAAAAGCAAGTCAAAGATAAACACGAAACGAGTGATTCTGATTAAATGAAATCTAGCTGCAGAAGTCTGACTATAAAGTTTATTTCATTCATCACGATCGAATAATTGTGTAAACCGAACATGGTTGAAAATTAAATTATTATTCAGAACGCGATTAAAAAATACTGACGCTTTCTGATCACGTGGAACACAAACTTCGAGTAGATTAATTAAATATTCACGGAGTAAAATAGGATTCGAGTCTAATAATTTAAAATGTAATAGTAATCACATTCTCGATCACAAACATGCTTCCCACAATTCATTTTTAACGAAAACGAACGAGAGGAAAACACATGTTTAAAAAAATGTTTAGCTAAGATTTAAAGCAAATTGAATCCGTTTCCAAAGAATTCTGAATGGATCAAAGGTGAGTTTTGTTCCTCCAAGCAGTCGATTAATTTATATTAAATCAATAAAACTACACTTATAGGATTCCGAACAAACTAAGAAGTCGTTTCCTCAAAATTTTAGTGCCTTCAGCTCGTTGTTCTTGTTGAATCTAATCACCGGAAATAAACCGGAACTACTCAAGTACAAAAACTAATCAAGAAATAAATTGGATTCATGTTAATTAAATTACATTTGCAATTCCGTGAACTGTCGAGTTATTTTCAGTGTATAATAATTAAGGCTGCAAATCTCAAATGTCATTATTTGATAAAGAACTCTGATTTAACCTAAAGCTTTTATTTGGTTACATGTATACATTTGGCAGACGCTTTGCTCCAAAGCGAATTACATTTGAATAAATGAACAGATTTCCCTGAGATCTACCGACTGAGCCGCAGGAAAGCAGAAAGTTACTTTCGCTCACACCAGCAATCAATTCTATCAGATAAAGATCACAGAGCTGATCAATTTCGTGTTTAATGTGTGAAAGTTAATAAATACATTCCATGATAAAAACGGTAACCGTAAAACAAACATGGGCATGAGCGCCTGCGCAGAACCCGGAGGGTCCAGCAGAGATCGACAAGCTCGCAGCGCCCCCTGGTGCTCACCTTGTGTTCCTCAGGATTGAGCAGAACATTGAGCATTTCTCAGACAGCAGGAGGTTCCTGGTTCGAGATCAATGTCTTCAGAGCGGAGTGTGTCTAACTCTTGAAGAAAACTCTCCTCAAGGAAACTCCCTCAGGGTTTCCATCGAAGAGCTCATCAACTCATGATGCTTCTTCAGATTGATCAGAACTCTGGCTTATTGGCGTTTCTGTGAAGCAGAACTCCATGTGAGGAGCAGCTTAGGGTCAGGCTCGGGATGCTGATAGCGCACGCTTGGCATTTACTGCTCCAGCTGTTTATCAGCAGAGTTATCTATCTGTATATATCTGTCTAATGGGACACAGGGAGCAGCGGGTCACGCTCGAGGTGTGTGGCCGAGCTAACACGCTAATCCCAGCCGAGGCTCTCCAGACAAGTGGAGGAGACGGAGATGTTTACAGCAGCTCCCTCAAACATCTCCATCCACTCCCACACATGAGCCAACGGCAGTTTCTCAGTTTGTCAGATCACTTGAGTCAAATTTACAGCCCCAGGGCAGCAGAAGATGTTTGGGAGGTTTAATAGGGCTCTAAATCTCAGCATCAGTGACGTCTTGGAGAAGATTGCACCATCCACACGAGAAGGCCGAAAAACATCTGATCGTTTAAAGCCAACAGACCAAAATGAAACGCTGGCCACCTCAAGAGAGAACAGAGAGCATGATCTGAACACCAGGGTGCAGGGCTGAATCTCGACGAGAAGAACTCCATCCTCCACCTGTCTGCTCTCCTTCTGCAGCTGGTCGTGATAACAGAGGAACCAGAGCAGAACCAAGTCCATGTCCCTTTCAATATGCAAACCTACCTAAAAACCTATCTACCTGCTCACTCACAGAAACGCTCTGGCCGAACAGAAATGACTCGCAGATCTTTCTTTTTGCATTTGTTATTTCGTTTGTGTAAATGTTATCTAACGTCTCTGGTTGAAACGATGATCTGAGGTTATTACACCGTCGTACTGGTTGATAATGTGCTCAAAACCGCGCTTGTTTCTGGCACAGTGGACTGCTCAGCTACTCTTGTTATCTCTCGCTGCGTGATCTTTTCATTGACAGCTGTTCCTGGGCAGAGCACCTTCCATCACTTTCAACAGTCTGCGATTTAGGTGAAAATGTAACAGGAACCGAATTGAGATTCCCACCAAACAACGGTGCGATCAGAAGCGTGGAGAAGAGTTCCTCTCCGGCAATTGGAGGAGGTCTCGTCTGCTGTGACCTTGCTGAAAGAGGAGCTCCATCACTCTGCTCTGGACTCTCAGAGCACCGGAGACAGGAAACCGTAACTCACTGTCCCTATTTCTGGACTCAGGAAGGAGCGGAGAGGCTGCGGCGAGCGAGGGTTGTGATGGTCTGCAGGAACGCTGACCCACACACACACACACACACACCGGTCCCTCACCGACTGTGTCAGGATTCAGAGCGGTCGATGATGGCGTGGAGCGCGCGTCACAAATTCCACAGAGCACTCGGAGTGTCACTTTGAGCTTCTCCAGCCCCCCGAGTGTTTACACTGCAGCGTCTCCCTCAGGGGTCAGAGCTTCCTGCTGGATCTGCTGCAGGGTTCGTGTGAGAGCCAGCGGCTCTGATGGATTTACACCGGTGCTATGTTTAACTCTGGAGGGCAGTGTTCCTCAGGACACGCACTGGAAGCTCTTCAGTGTCTGAGCAGCAGGAAACCTCTAATGGACCTCCACCGTCCCTCTATTTATTCTTCTGGCTTCCTGTTTAAAACTGCGGAACCGTTGAGGAGACGCTTCTTCACCACGCTCTCCATCATCACCTGGACGCAGCTCAAGCACCGAACAGATTCCACATTTGGTCTCCGGGGGTCTTTACATAGCAGTTCACAATAATTAGCTCAAGAAGGAACATGACTTTAATTAAAAATAGAGGATAATTAGATCCTCCTGGTCTGCTCCTGGTGCGGTTTCATCGTTTTTCATTCAATTTAAAGGAACACGAGAGGAAGCAAACTCTGCTGGAGCCGGAGATTCAGAGGAAAACCTCAGTCGGGAGGAAAGCAGCCAGCGGGAGAAAGCTGCTGGATGGACATGTGGACCACCAAGATCTCAGAGTTTGTGGACATGCTTCTTACCGAGAAAAGCTTGTCCAGATTTACTGTATCATTCTGTTTCGAGGGCTCTCCGCTTGAGATTAGCATTCGCTGCTTGGTTAGCCAAGACACAGAGCTAGGTGACATCAGGGGTCATCTCCACCGCGGCGATCACAGAGAGTGAGTGATGAGGTGAAGGAGACGAGGCGCTCTTGGGGCAGATAAGAGCTTAAGGAATCTTCAGGATGACGGACCAAGAAACCAGCTCAGAAACATTCAGAGGCTGATCCCGAGACGTCTCTGAGCAGAGCAGCAGTGTCTGAAAACTCTCTTCACAGCAGGGAGGAAGAGACCCTCTGGCCTGAGGGAAGGTTTGTGACAATGCCAGTTTCTACGTTGGCATACAGCCTGCGAAACACGAGCTTTTCGCATTCTGGAAACAATTTTTTCAGCTTTAAGATCTGTGGCTGCTTCTGCTAAAACAGGAAACACCAGTATCCCTCATGAACATCTCAAACCAATCAGAAGCTCTTTGAGGTGACTGTACAACAGTGATGCCCACGATCCACTGCGGCACGACCGTAGCTTTGATCTGAGCGGCGAATGCAGGAGAAGTGTGTTGGGGAGAGAGAGACAGAGAGTTGGTAAAAGTGATTTAATGATCCCTTCTGGTTCTCCAGGGTTTCCCCTGATCTCCTGCAAACCCCTGGTAGCCGGAAACAACCTTCGCTTCCTTCAAGACACAGCCTGACAAACCCTGACGGTCATGGTTGTCACAGGTGGGAGAGAGTGGGCTTTCAACACTCGCCCCACCTTCGACTCCCAGTGGAGCTGGAGATCGAACCAGCAACCTTCTGATCTCCAGTCCATCACCTTATCCGACTGCACTCATCCCTGAACACACCCACCATGGCTTTTATCAAATCTCTGCACAAATAATCTTTGAGAATGAAATTGTTCCAAATACTTTGATCAAACAAATATCGGTAAAAACAAACTTTCCTTCCTTTGATTTTGGAGAAACCACAAGTGCTTTCTACATCCCTGATCAGTAACAGAGGTAAAGCTCAGGGCAGCCGGTTCCCACCGCAGCAGAGATTCATGGAGAGGTTTGTCTGTTGACTGTCTCTGGATCAGTGATCTTTAACGGCTCTGATCTCAGTGAAGCAGGCATCTAGCGCCACATGGTGGACAACCCGTGCTGCACTTACCTTCTGGCTTGTTCTTCACTTTCAGCTTCTGCAACGTTTTACACCGTTGTTTGTCCGCTGCTCTCACAAACATATTATTACGCAGAAGTTTTTATTATTGCCAGAACTCTAAGAAAACTCCAGCATTTCTGCTCCACAACAGACGCCCGCTAACAGTGAGGGAAACCAGACTGAGGGAGATCATGTGCTTGTGTGTAACTGCAGTTTATCAGACTGGAATGAATCTGATCTGGAGATGTTGCAGGTACAAGATCATGTGCTTCACTCAGGAACCTCTCAGAAGGCCCCGCTGATCTCATGATCTTCTGCGCTCCTCTGAAGACACAGGTGAGGAGCAGCAGTCTGTGTCCAAACCTCCGTTTCTGTACGAGCTTCAGCAGGCGGCAGATACTCGCTCTGCTTCACATGACTGGAGGGGGGAGGGGTGACAGCTCTGGGTATTTCATGAGCCTAAAATAACCTCCGATGTGCTCAGAGATAGACCAAGTCAGGTGGTCTCCTCTCACTCCACTGTGCTGTGGAGAAACCCCCGAGCACAGAAAGCTTCTCTAGATCAGCTCCCAGGAGGGTTCTGGGGGGTGGGGGGGCAGAACTAGGTATCAGTGGCCACCTTCAGGATCAGAGATGCTGAAGATGAGGAGAGAGGAGCACTTGCTCTACTCTTCTGTATTTCTTCACCAGTGTTCTTGATGGATGCCTGGCGTGATCCTGACGCAGTACCATCAAGCTTTTCAGATTTCAAGCCGTTTTGAACAGTTCTACCTCAATCCTGTCTGGATGATCCTCACATGCTCTCCAGGTTTGTCAATGTGACGCAAGAGTGTCAGGCAACGGCTAAAGTCCGAGTGCGGGAGTCCCCCAGCCCATGCTGCAGATCTGAGGATGGAGAAGGATAGACAGACGTCTCCCTCTCTGGCAGGGTTCTCGCTGAACTGAGACTGCTTTAAGGAACCAGGGCTTGTTTCTGGTCAGAGAGGACTCTGCGGTCAGCTCCACTCACACACCTGCGAGCAGACCCTCCCCCTGAGCTCCATCCATTCCCCAGTTCCTCTGACAGGGCTCTCAGACACACGCAGCTTAGTTTTATTTATGCACGGCTGGCTCCCTGTGGTGGGCCCACACACTTCTGAACAGACGGTCATCAATAATGTTGACTTGAGCAAAACATCTACAGCATTGAAAGAAGGTTCATAGCGAGGTGTTCATGATCTCCTCAAAGATTCCTTCAGGTTCTCCACTTCAAAGGCAGACCTCTCCTGAGAGAGTAAGAGTTGGAAGAGACTTGTTTTGAGGAACGATGGATGGAGGTCACTCTCCATCAGAATTCCAGCTGACCCTTCTGCTTTATCTTCTATGATTTTGTCTGCATCAGGAGAAAGTCAGCACTGAGGTTTGTGGGACGGATGTTTCTGCTAACAGCTGCAGACTCTGCGCAGGGATTGCAACACAGTTCTGCGGTGACGACCACGTTCCAAACACAAAAGCGGAAGTTGAGCACGGCTGCAGGTGTTCAGCTAGGCTGCAGGAACGTTAGAGCTCCGCAGACTCAGACCGAGCTGCAGGAAGGGGGCTCTAGTGATGTGGTGCTCTGAAGGAGCTTCGTCCTGGGTCTCAGACGGTTCTGCTGACAGCGGCATCGCAAGGGTTGCAGCTTTAGCTGAAGTCAGCATTTATTTGCTGGTATTTCCCAGGGGATGTTGCATCAGAGCTGCCACAAGAGTCTGGACCAGCGCCGTCTGTCTAACAGCTATTTATTCTCTTCTCAGAAACTAAAGCTTTCCCGAGAAACGGGAGCTTCTGTGAGCAAACAGCTAGAACAGCTCTCATCTACACAAGAAGCACCGTTTCAGAACCTCAAACACAACGAAGACCTCTCCACACATGAAATCCAATCATATACAGAGTTTTGGTTTTTCTAAGATTATTTTTGCCTTTATTTTGAACAGACAGGAGAGTATGATAGAGCAGGATTCGAACCCTGTCGCACACGGGCCGGACCATAGATAGAGTTTTAACCATGTTCGGCACCAGTGATGTGAAAGAACGGACAAAACACAAGATCTAAGATTTCCACGTTTGAGTCGATCAGCCCGAAATACATCCGGCCACAGGCCTCTTATAACTTTATACAAAACAACCGTTTCACTCTGCTGCAGTGTTCCCCTCAGATCTTTCTTTAGCTTCAGCACCATCAGCAGAGATTTTACCAGAAGGAAGAGAGCAATGGTTTGTGCTGCATTTGAATAGATGTACATTTTAACAAACTAAGCACAAGAATGAACTGTGACGCCCCTCTGATCATGAAGCAACAGCAGGAACGATGCAGAAAGGTATGCAGCTTCTGGACAGAGAGCTTTCATCCGTCACAAACATTGATGGAACCTAGCTCTGCCTTCTTCAAGCTTTCGCTCTTATTCCTTACACTTCTCCTCCATCTCGATTTAGTAATCCTTTTTTTAGATCCGTATTCACATAATCCAGTTTACTTTTGAGCCAGTTTTTCAAGGCAACATTGGCTCGGAACAATCTGATCCGGATAGGAACTATACGTGATCACCAAATCTGGATAAGCAGTGCTCAAATCACAATTTAGAACTATAAATATGTAAAGAGCAACAGGTAGCTGTCTAGCATACTAAACAATGGATGTAATGTCCAAATACGTTTCAAAACAATTATAGAAACAGACAACTGTTGAATTTTTTTTATCGATTTTAGTATAATTCCAAACCACTGTTTCAACTTCACCAAACTTTGTACATTTGAGAAATGTAGGATCTTAATGATCTGACTCAACGAGTTCCTACAGAAGTAACCGCGGGCCTATATTAAAATAGGACGCATTTTAAGCCGATGACCAGACAGTATCTCGGATCTCACCACACCTGGCCTGAGCATGATCCCCTCCCCGGTGGACGGCACCGCCGCCGCCGCCACGAGATTCAATGGAAGCAACAGCGTCACTCACCTCGAGATGTTTCCCCGTAGCCCCCGCTGGTCATTGTAGAAGTTCCCTTTCAAGTGTTCACGCGCACATCATCGTTTTTTACATTAATCGTTTGCACCTGTTGCATCTTCTTCTGACTTGTTGTTCATTGGCGTATTGCTCTCTAGCGCCGGGGCAGCTTAGCGGCCAGACGCAAAAGTGCAAAATAGCATGGAATCCACAACATAGTGTACAACACGTGTATTTATTACTATCGGTCTAAAGCTGCGGCATCACTTTACTCGACCTGCTGTATCCAGCAACCATTGCAAGGCCTTCCACAGAGAACTGACAAGGATATCGGAACTTATTGGAACAGCTGATTTACTGGGATTTTCATGCACACCACTTGTAGGGATTACAGCGAGAGTGGACAGACTGGTTTGAGCTGATAGAAAGGCAGCAGTAACTTAAATAACCCCTCATTACAATCGAGGTCTGCAGAAGAGCATCTCCTTGAGGCAGGTTTGCTCCAGCAGCAGGAGAACACACTGATGCCACATCATCTCAGACTGGTTTCCTGAACATGACGATGAGTTCACTGTACTCAAATGTTCCGCAGTCTCCAGATCTCAATCCAGTAGCGCAGCTTTGGCATGTGGTGGAACGAGAGATTCGCATCACTGGATGTGCTGCCGCTGAATGATGCTCTCGTGTCGATACGGAGGAACGTTTCCAGCACCTTGTGGAATCCAAGCCACAAAGGATTAAATCAGACAAAAGGAGGTACCACCTTGTACCAGATAGATGTACCTCATAAAGTGGCCGGTGAGTGTACATACTCTGACTACTCATTTTGTCGAGTTAAAACTATTAGACAGAAAGAAATAAGATCACAAAAATGAAGAAAAAGAAGAAGATCACCAGAAGAAAAGCTTTGGTGGAGCTCAGAATGAGGAGCAGGTGCTGTTTCTGAGAGTCACTGCCAGTGAAACTGAGGTGCAGCACTTCTCTTCAGCAGCTGCTGTAACCCCTAGATGTAAATGCCTTTATTTTCAAATACAGATGAAAACAGCTGCATTTCCCTCAAAGAAGAGACGTTTATTGAATAAAACACACAAACGTCACGTGCATCAGACAGAAACTCTGCAATAAACGATAGTAGAACCTATCAGCTTTACTTTTAAAAACAACACATTTCAGGAGAAACGTTCCATGGTTAAAAACATTTTTCATCTTGTCTGGAATCTACTTGGAGATGGATGGCCGTCGCTGAAACATCGCCGTGTTCTGCTCTTGCTCTTAAACAGCATCTCGTCGCCTCAAACTGGAATGGGGAGGTTGTCCCTGAAGCAGGACGCTCGCTGAGGAAGCTGGTAGCTGCACAGATCCTGGTAAACGCAAGCCATGGGATCAGCAGCAACGTCTTGAGGGAGCTCCAGGTTCCCTGTGCTGGACTGGGACCGCCGGCCGGCCACTGTGTCCAGCAGCTGCTGGCAGTTCACAGCGGAGATCTGTTCAGACAGAGAAGTGGCTCAGGCTCAGATGTTTCCTGAGGAACACACTGAAGAGCTTCATCCTCGACAACTGGTCTGAGGTTAAAGTTCTAGAGAAATCATGATTTCTGCTGGTGTTCCCTGCCGACGCGGCTCAGAACCTGCGTTCCTCTGACAGAAGAGGCACCCGACAGCGCAGACATTACCTGCACGATGATGAGCTTGCTCTTGATGGAGCCGAGGTCAGTGAACTCCTCCCCGAAGCAGAGTGTGATGGTGGGCTCCGGCGGCGGATAGTGCCCCTCCTGGTAGAGCTGCAGAGCTGCAGGAAGGAACCAGAGAGTGGAACTCGATCAGGTCCTTCACCAGAGCTCCATCACGAGTCACCCACCCATAGAAAAACATTTCCGTACCTTGCAGGAAGCTGGATGTGTCAAAGATCTTCACCACCGCGTCCCTCTCCAGTTTGCAGGGGCTGGGTGTGCAGTGAGGGTCGGGGCCCATCCAGAACACCCTGCTCTGGCACAGACGCTTGATGAAGATGCCCTCGCGGCTGGCACGCAGCAGAATGCCCCGCTCCAGGTGAGAGAAGAGCTTGCGTGTGACTTGGCGCTGGCGCTCGTGCTGGAGGAGTTCGGCCGAGGGAAAGCGGATGTTCTGGAGGCTGTCTGGGCCGCACAGGAGACTGTGGGGGAGTGCGGGGGGGCACGGCGAGATGCGGCAGCCCTCAGGATGAGTGGTGACCGTGCTGCCCACCAGCTGCCCGCCATAGTAGAAGCAGATCATCATCTGAGAGAACCCTGCAGATACAGAGAGGAAGCTTAGCAGTGAACAAACTTCAAACAAATTTGATTTGAATCCTGCAAACGTCGCGGAACAGACGCTGGGCGGCAGGGGGACCTGGTCCACGGGGGCAACGCTCAAAGTGTTCATTACAGAATCGCAGAACAGACTCAACTTTGATTCCAGGAACCACTGAAGAACCGAGTTCTTCATCCGTTCTCAATTTACAGGCCAGTTTCCGGAGCATCGCCGTGACTTTGAACTACCCTCAAGCTCTCAAGGTCCCAGAGCAGGAGGTGCGGGCTCTGGTGGAGGTCTGGCTGATCACAAGCCTTGATCATATTCTTTCCTGTGCTCAGCAGAGGGATTGTTCTCCCAGAGCGATTAACACGTTTGTTCCTTAATCGCAGAGTTAATGATTAGAGCTTTCTGTGTGAGTGCCCTGGAATAACTGATAAACACGAACATGAAAGACAACAGATAACCGTCTGGGACCTTTCACCTGCATCTAATCGTAACGTAATAATCGAGATCATGCAGAAATCCTCAATCTGCCGTCTGGAAACAGTAAAGCGTCTCCTACGCCCCAGACCTCGCTTCCAGTGCTTCATGAAACAGACTGCCAGAGTGTAGGATGGCCACGACCCAGCTCCCAGCAGCTCCGGAGAGACTGGGTCTTCTTCATATTTGGAGCAGCTTCTAACCATCTCCAAAACAGCCCCAGCATTATCAGCCTCCAGCACCAGGCTGGGTCCTCACTGAGCCACCACCCTCAGGTTTTTGTTTTAGCACTAAGATTCTCAGCAGGACTTCGATATGTCTCTGTGCTTTAATAAACAGAAGAGAAGAGAGGAGAGGAGGCCCACCAGCAGTGAAGGAGCCTGCAGGATTCTGAGGAACCGCAGAAGCTGCAAACACACAGAAAAACTCTGATGAGCAAGAGACACAGAGCCAGAGAGAAAGAGAGAGAGAGACAGACAGACAGCAGCTACCACTGAGAGACGCTGGCTGCCACCACTCCAGCGCGGTCACCAGGCTCCTGCCCTCCTCTGGAGGAGAGTGACTGCTCCTCAGGACGCTCGTGTACTCATCAGAGGAGGACTGCGGAGACAACATCTCATCACATCTCATTCCATCTCCCTCCTGCCGGCCGATGAAGCAAGGTGGTACCTCTGTAACGAACGCCTCCACGTCGGGCGAGCAGTCCATCTCTCCGCCATCCGTGCTGGAGCCGACTGGAGTTCGGACCGCTGCAAGCAAAGAGTCCCTCAGTTTCGGAGCACAGGAGCGAGGCATTACTCAACACCCAACACACTTACACTTCTGCTCCTCCTCCGGCACAATCCGGTACACCTTGTAAGGCTCAGAGATGTCAAGCTGGGACCGGTCGGTGACTTCCTCAAAATCTGGGCTTTTGTTGAGAGCGCAGCGTAATCTGGTCTTCCATGTCGCTGGTTCAGCTTTATCCCCCTCCTTAAACTTCCCTTTAAATATCGCCCACGCCTGCGAGAACAAATGCTTAGTCAGATATTACCACAGCGGCGTCTGAAGAAACTGTCCTCCAGCACGACCCGGACTCAAAGCCGACTCAGGCAGAGAACTGAACTTTACCAGCTCTACAGAAGTATTCTCAAACCGTTGCAATTGTAGAGAACACATCAGGTTTTGTCTGCACCGATCGGATACCCCCTACGCATCTGGTGCGTCTGGAATAAACACATTTTCTCCATGGACTCATGCTTTCTACCCAACATTAACCGGGGCAGGCATGTAATATATAAATGACAGATTCCAGCACTCAATGCCATCTACTCCCAGTGATTGGTACCCAACACCCAGCTGGACCAGGTACATCTGCTGCTATCAGGAACCAGCTGGATCAAACATAATGCTGGAGCACTAGACTGGAGCTGCTCTGTTTTTCAATTTTCATAAAATTGTTTTTCAAGGTTAGCTCATTCATTTTGCAGCAATGAAAACTTCAGTTAATATTCAGTTAATAAACCATTTTAAACAAAAGATCAAATGTTTAAAACATCCATTACACCGTTATAACACTTCTAATTCAACTATGATCAGGAAGCCTAGCACCACTGTTGGAGGCATCTTCACTCCAGGCGCTCACCTTAAAGATGGACGCGTCCACCTCCTGGTTGTAGTCCTGTTTTCCCGCGTGTTTCCAGGGGATTCGAAACATGGAGCGCTGCTCGTCCTCCCACTGGAGGCCATTATAGATATCGCTGTTGATCTGCTCAATAAGCCACTGCTTCAGCCTGCGTCCTCCAGAGTTCATCTTGTTCTTCTGCTTCCCTTCAGTTCAGAGTGACTTCACCCGTCAGTCGAAGCGGCTGCATTTATGAGCTCAAGACACCCGCGCACGCGAATTAAAAAGAGAGACCGAGCCGATTGGAGCTCTGCGCCCAATCAGAGCGCATCTTAACTCGCAGCTCATGAATATGTTAATGTGATTCTACTAAGCGGAGGCGTTTACAAGAAATCCCCGATCGGACCCGAACGGAAGAAAGAAGCTCGCTTAATCATTAAACACACTCTCTCTGAATCCCCTTTCTATTTGATGTCAGAATATCAAATGACTTATCAAATATAAAAGTGCTAAAACACCACTGTTGTGAGGAGTTCCGATAGAACCGTTCTCCCTGAGGGAAAATCACGGCGCCGTTAACGTTACCCCTCTCGGTCTGTTAGGTTATTTTGAAGGAACACGGCAGCGTGACTCCTTTGCTTTAGATCACAAGTAACATTACAGTCCTGTCGTATGTAGCTGGAAACTTGTTATTAACAACCATTATTTAGCAAAGAGAGTATTATTATTTTAGTTGAGAGAAAGTTCTCCTCATCCGGGTCTTGCATCCAGCTGATTTGCTCCGTTTGCTTCCTCCGAGGGTTGTTCTATAAATGTATTTGTCTCACACGAGGGAACTTTAGAGTGCATTTATCCACCGAACCGTCTGTTTGTGTCCCCTGGCTATAAAACCAAATCAGGACTAATGTAATTTCCCCAGCGTCCAGTTCGCAAATCACAGTAATGGTTCAGATTCCTCCAGGTCCACTATTCTTCCAACCAACTCCACACCAGCGGCTGAAATCAGGTCTGCGAATGGAGTTTTATTAGCTTTCAAAATATTGAAGAGAGCAACAATGTAATGTATAAAGACTGAATGTTTATTTAGCTTGTGATTGAGCATCTTAAATATTTAACTTGATAATTAAACTCTTGCTTTCTAAACATTTGATGACCATAAAATACCTTTTACCCTCACAGCAAGGGAACTGAGGCCATATTTCCAGTGCTCCGAGCTTTGTGGAAAATCCAGCAGGACCAGCTCAATTGGTTTTGGAACCTGGTTTCTGGACCAGCTTAAACATTTACTCTCATTGCATCAGAACGTGTCAGTCTGGTTAATGAGCAGAATAATTCACTTGTAATTTTTTCAGCAGGGCCTGCTCTGAATGTAGATCTCGTGGTTAAAGCCACGTCTCACCTGCTGGCAGGAAGCAGATCACGCGGAGACCTGAAAGCGGATCTTGGATCGATGAGGTTAAAAGCTGCAGGCGGGTTTGAGGATGTGAGCACAGGTAGTGGTCGTTCTGAAGAAGCTGGATGACACGGTGCAAGCTCTAAAATAACTCTCAACCCCTTCTGCTCTGTAACAATACGACCATTCTCTACTCGTCCTCTCTACAGCGGGTGGAGCAGATGTGATGAAGACAAACATTGTTTGAGTTTCAATCATCTGTTGAGGTTCAGGTGCTAGAGATCTCCTGCTGAGCTCGGGGTTCTAATGAAGCTCTCAACACTTCCTCCACCTGATCACAGACTCATAGATGAAACATCTGAGGAGATCCTCTCCAGAGCAAGAGCTGGAGAAATGGCTTTGTTTTTGATTTACAGATCCAACATTCAGTGAAAGACAACATTTCACTGTGTCTGGTTCATATTTTATTATTCAAAGCTCCTGTAATCGCCGTCTGTGGGATTGAACCTAGAACCCTCACCTGGAGCTTGATCTACACTAAACACATCACTTCCTGGTAAATACATGATTCTCAGTGGGTCTGACTCCACAGACAGACGGAGCACCTCACAGTGTTCTGGAGATGGAGCACATGTGTTTATGGATCGTGATCAGCAGGAGTGCGGTACAGGCTCCAGAGGGAAGGGGCTCATCCGCTGCCGTCTGAAGCACTGAAGCGGTTGCGAGACACAGGGTAGAAGTGATGAGCCGGACCCATCCAGTCTGGGTCGCTCCGGCCGCTCTGCTCCTGCTGTTGGGAGAACAGCTTCAGCAGCGCCTCCACCTGCTCCTGGTCTTGGAAGGGACTGGGCCTAAAGGTCGCCTGCAGCCATGCCCTGTACTGGGAGAAGGAGAGAGAAATGAGTTGGGGAAAACTGGTATAAAGGGTTAGGGTTAGGAGCTGGTTTCTTCCCCGAGTTTGGGATTTTGAGGATTATCTGAAGAAACGCCATTGGTTCCTTCATGCCACCCCCACCCCACCCCACCCCACCCCTCCTGGTTCCCTCAGCTGTTTTCCACAGGACTCACTGTTCCGGTGCTCAGAGGAGAGTGCGAGAGGAGCTGCTCACATCAGCTGGAATGGAATGGAGTGGGAGGACAGACTCAGAGTTGGTTTCCAGTCAGACCGGCTCACGGCCTCGAGCAAGCTTAAGCAGTTTCACTCACAGAGCTTCCAGAGGGAGTTTGCTCACTCACAGATCATCAGATCTTTCCATTTCATTAATTCACACAATACCCAAAAGCCTCAAGACTTTGTGACCACGAGGCACCAGCTCAGCTTCTATTTCTCAGCAGCCGACCTTCAGCTCCTTCAGGTTGATGGACCACGTCAATGCTGAGCCATTTTCAGATTGAGTCACTCCTCTGATATCTTGGCTTCTCTCTGAGTTTCACGTTGGACATCGCTTGTCTTTCCCTCAATCCTCTGTAGTCTCCGGTTCCTGCTGCCGCTGAAGAACATCTCCGCATTACACTGCTGCCACCACCGCACTTCACTGTAAGGACGCTACTGATCAGTAGATGAGGAGAGCCCAGTTTCCTCCAAGCACAACGAGATCATCGGGAGCTTCAGCAGCAGAGTTCCTCTACACTCCTCTGATGCTCAAGAACATTCCATGGAAACATCGGAGTTCAATTTCAGCTCAACACATGTACACTAGGGATGCAACGGTGCACAAAGCTCGCAGTTTGCTCTTCGCTTCGGTTCCAATGCCTTCATTTTTTAACTAAATCCTTCTGTGTGTGGATCGCGGGGGCAGATAAATAACAGGCGTTTCATAGAATTCACTTTATTTTGCTCAATCAAAGCTCAAGACGCATCTACAAAAATATTCACTTTAAATGAAAAACATAAAAGAAGCAATCGTAGCGCGTGGACATGAGCTTCTTCAGCAGCGCAGGAAGAGAGGGATTTAAGGCAGGCAACCGTTACGAGCACCGAGGGGTCCTGAAACCAGGAACAGCTGTCTGTAGACGGAGCAGAAGAGCGCTCGTGTTTCATACGTTTCCTTTTGAATAATAAAACATCGCTGGCACACAGAGACATTTGTGTTTACTGTTCTTTTTCCATCTTTGTCATATTCATCAGCAAAATGTCAGGGTACTCAGCGCTGACGGTTCCTCTCTGGCTGAGTGAAACACTCCCGCCCTCCTCTAACTTCAGAGCTCGCTGATTGGATGATCAATAAAGGAGCAGATCGTTGATTGGAGATTTGCTTACATTCCCTGACATCTGCCTTTTCAGACGTGAACGTGAAACTAATAGTGTCAACATACTGGAGTTATTCAAATGAGGAACTGAATAAAACGTTCCGAAGTGCGTACCCAACCGAGGAGGCGTACTGAAAGATTCGGTATAAAACCAAGTATAGTGGCATCCCTAATGTGCACAAGACTTCTTAGTTTTTATTTGTAATAAACGGTAGAAATAATTGCATGTAATTCCAAGGGATTTCTATGAAGAGCAATCTATTTCCTCTACTGACTTTATCTTGTTCGGGTTAGAAGCTACTGAAGCTCCCTGTGCTTCACTAGGAGTTCAGAACACTGGGGTGCCTCGAGCTGATCCTGAAACAGACGGCCGCTGAATGTTGATGGTTCTCTCAGGCCTGTGTCTGAAACAAGGAGAACTGAATAAAGAGAGCAATGCAGGAAGTTCTCCCTTCAGGAGCCGTGTGTTGCAAGGCCGCTCTGAAGCGCACGTGATGAGCCCAACTTCTGCTGCCTCAGCAAGTCCTCCTCCAGCTGAGTTCCTCATCCATTCTCTGACCCCTCATCCACCTCAAAATGAGATTCTCTCTCTCTCACACACACACACACATTCAGAAGCTGTGGATGCTGTGCTACCTCTGAGAGCTGTTCAGTCTGGAACTCCTGCAGCTGCTGCTGGAAGCCGTCATTCGGTCCCACAAAGGAGCGCACAGCCTTCACGGCACTCAGACAGTCCTCCCAGCCGAAGCTGGTGACTGTCATGAGGTACGCCACCAGCAGCGTGGTGCTCCGAGATACGCCGGCGAGGCTGAGCAGGAGATGGGGATCAGACGTCTGGATCAGACACCAGAATCAAGAGATGGAACAAAGCTCACCAGTGCACCAGGCATGCTCCTCCATCCAGGCGACACTCGTGGATGAAGCGGATGGACTCTCTAAAGTGCTGAGATCTGCACAGGAACATAAAGAACTTTATTCATGTAGAACGCTTGTGAGGAACATCTACACCACCGCTTTTGAAAGAGACCCCTTAAACGAGGCTAAGTTGAGCAGAAGGTCGGGCTGTTAGAGCTAGATGCAGGTTTCCTAGACGCTAATGGAAAGGGTAAGGGGGGAGGGGTGTCTTACTCTTTCTGCTGTAAGAGGAGATTGAACTGAGATTTGCTGGAGACAGGAACTCTCGAGGCAGAGAATGAGGAAGAGGTCAGAGCTCTATTGCTCCGCAGAATTCGGAGCCACAGGTCATGTGTCATGAAAGCCCTGCGGTTGCCAGATATGCACATTCCATCCCAGCAGTTATAACCAAAAACCTCCGTCTCGCGCTGGATTCATTGAGGGTCTTCTGCGAGCGTGTGATGAAACGCTGCTGACCGTTATCCTCACTCAGAGCGAGGATTGTGACAGAGGGTTTTTAATAGTTCTACTGGCCATTTCCTTCCCTCAGGTTGCATCAGCTCCGCTATCTCATGAACACAGTCAGACTTCTCTTCTGCTCCTCTACACAGTGTTTCAAGCCTCCCATGGGAGCAGGGGATCACACGCAGAACCTTTACGGCAGAGGGAAGAGAAGGTCCCTGCTGTTCCAGAGTAATACTGAGGATATCCAGCCCACATTTGCTCTGCTTTGAAAGATTAGAGTGCCCATTAGAACATCCCCAAAGATCCAAAAAACCTTCCAGAGAAGAGTTCCTCAGCTGAACTGGTCAGGAATTAAGAGCGGAATTGTCTCAATAGCTGCCAAGAGAAACATCACAGAAGCATGAGCTTGCTCCAGAGATCGACGCTGCAGACTGAACGGAGAGCTGCAGGTGTCTGGAACACTGGAGCGAGTCTATGCTAAACGCAGTGATTTATTACGTGTGTGTGCGTGCGCGTGTGTGCGCGTGTGTGTGCTGTGCTCGGAGGAACTCACAGGTTCTGTCTGGAGGCGTCCGCGGCGTCGATGCACAGATAGGTCATGTCCTGATGGAGAGAACAGACACACGTCAGCATCAGCTCCTCCTCTACACCGCTGTGCTCCTCAGAGCGCTTGGAGAAGCTACGACCCTGATCTCAGAGCAGTATTTCTCTCAGTCTCTCAGTCTGACCCAAGATCAGTCTGACGCCTCTCTGCTGCGCTCTGGAGGATGCTCCTCACTGATAAACCAGACATTAATAAATATATTGACATCTTATTGCAAACATGAAATATTGTTTTATACAATGTACAAAACATATTTAATAACATTATTATATTTTATTACATTCATATATTTTTACATTTTCGTATATTTAGTGTGTGACCATAAAATATATTATAAATATTTATTGGAATTTTTTTTAACGGCAACACAGTTCATCTCAATCTAAAAATTACACTGGAGCATCATCAATAAAAAAAAAATCAAAACCATTCTCAATCGTTTCATAGCTATTTGCTTTTGTTACTGAAACATTAATTTTGTAATTTAAATGAAATGAACGTGTCTGATCCATGATTCCTCGAGCGACTGTTCTGGTCTGGTTTACCTGGAGCAAACCAGGGAGCTGCTCAAGACTCCTGAGAGGGAGAGGGAGGGAGGGAGAGAGGGAGAGAGAGAGAGAGAGAGAGAGAGAGAGAGAGAGAGAGAGAGAGAGAGAGAGAGAGAGATGCTTCTGAGAGGGGCGGGTCCTTACCTCCAGCACCGGCCGGGCGTTATTGCAGACAGACAGGATGTGGGTGATACCGTTCCGGGACAGACTCTCTCTGTTCTCCGAGTCTGGAGACACAAACGTTCAGCTTTAGCTCCTCAGAGAATCCTCATCACCTTCTGTGTCTCCATCACTCACTGCACAGAAGCTGAACTCATCAATATTCAAGAGCTGATTAGCATATGGAAAAACAACATGTTTTCAAGCACACGCCTCCTCCTCTCCAGCATCTGCTCTTGTTCAGGAGGACTCCGCTGAACACACTCTGCTCCACAAGCCATTGCTGACCCTGGAGCTGAGGGGGAGTTGACCCTGGAACTGTTCTGCACCCATAGCGTCCATTGCTCCGCATCATAAAATATGAATCGATCTTGTTTACGTTAAACCTGACTTTTAATTTAAACGATCATGAAGAGTATCTTTCTTTTTGTATGGTACAGCATTTAATCTGACTACCCTCTTCATCACAAATGAAAGTATGAAAATATCTTCGCTGGTATGACGAAGAGCAGTACACAGGACTCTTTGAGAACTTTGAGAGAGTTTTAGGATGCTATGGTACTTTTCCGAGAGTCTGGCTGCAGACGGAACTCGTCTCCAGGAGCAGCAGAAAACCATCGACTGAGTTCTGGCTCAATGTGATCAGACTAAAGCCTGTGCTTCCTCCGATCTCACCGCTGGAGATCCTCTGGGCTTGGCAGAAGATGCTGCAGGTATAGAACAGAGTTGGAACTAAATGATGCAGAGCCGTGGCCTTCTAGGAACCCAACAGGTCTGAGATGCACTGGGACCTGTGCAGGATGTACCCTGCCTCTCGCCCGAAGACCCCCGTGACCCTGAACGAGAACACGAGCGAAAGAGGATGAATAAATGAACTCAGGAGATCTCCCCGGCGGCATGTTGCCAGATCCTCCTGGAGAATGGAAAGCTCCTGGAAGCATAAGCTTGACCTGAGATCTGAAGATCTGGGGAGAGCCTTCACTCAGCTCTCACTGGCTCTGATCAGATCTTCAAGATGCTGAACCCTATGGAGCTCACCTCGTATGTTCCCCAGATAGAGACCATCAACGACCTGCGCGCAACACAGACGGCGTTAGCAGGTTCTCCGGCGCGTTAGCATTAGCATTAGCTGCAGAAGCTTCTCACCTTGTTCATTCCGTTCCCCATGATTCCTGCTCATGTTCGGAAAGATCTAAAGGCCCTGCTTCGCCTGATATCTGCCTATCGTTAGCTGCTTCGGGCCGAGCGGAACCGCGACTGTACTTCCGGATCCCGCCGCTAGGCTGTGACGTCACATCATTCACAACAGGACTTAACCCTTTCCTGACCTCGCTGACGACATCTCGACCCGGTGATGAAGTCATTCAGTCTCGAGTCACACGTAACCCACACTCAGATGGTCTTTGATTATTTTTGACTCATTTCATGTGTTTCTATCGGGAATTTGTTTGAGAATCGCCTTTTCAAAGCCATTTGGTTTCAAATATCGCCTCATACTTCATTTACTTTGATGCTTCTTTTATTCTATAATTAATCACTTTGAGATATGCGTTTGTTTGTTATAATCTGAGCTAATGTCAAGACCAAAAGTAGTTCATTGAACATTTTTGTATTTTTGAGTTTAAAATGTAAATTGTATATACAGTTTCTATTTATTTAATAGCATCTGCTACACAAACGGTTTTTTTCCTCCCCCATCAATAATATTAAATATAATATGTGTTATGAATGAACAGACAATTTGATTAATATAATTTATTCAGCAAACAAATAAAAATGTTGAACTGTGACAAAGAGGAGTTAAGCTAAACATCTGAGGGAATTTAACCCCACTGCCTAAACTTTATCAACAGACAATAACAGAATTAAACAGAAGAAAGCTTTGTTTCATCACATCCCTGACTCCTCTAAAGCGTTGAAAGCTGAGCCACTGCAGATCACCATTCATCTCCGAACCGTCTCGGTGCATCTGCTCGGTGACCTCCTCGAACGCAGGCTTCGGGGTCCACAGCATCAGCCTCGCTCAAACTGGATGAACAATGGGATGCTGGAACAGACAACCCACTGGTCCCAGACTTCCACTGAGGTCTTACCTCACTACCAGATCCTTCAGAGTCGGCTGGAGGGACAAGGTGTCCAAGCCACAGCAGCTGCTCACAGAAGTTCCACAGGGCTCAGTTCTTTGTCCTCTACAACATCACCTCCCTGGGTCCCATCATCCACAGACATGGTTCCTCCAGCCATTGTTATGCCGACGACACTGAACTCCACCTGTCATTCCATCCATGCCAACCCGCAGAACAGATTGTCTGAACGACATTTCAACGTGGATGATGCACCTTCAGCTCAACATGGCAAAGACTGAACTGATGGTTATCCCTGCCAACCACACTGTCCAGCATGATATCCGCACTATACAACTAGTCATCGCTAGAACCGCTAGAACATGGAGATTCGCTCTGATTACCAGCAGAAAGATCAGACGCCTCCTTACAGAACATTCAACTCAACTTCTAGTCCAAGTGCTGGTCGTATCAAGACTTCCTTCCAGTGCAGTCAGACCCCTTCAGATAATCCAGAACTCAGCAGCTCGACGGATCTTCATGGAACCTAGGCGAGCTCACATCACTCCTCATCTCTCCTCGCTGGCTTCCCCTTGAGGCTCGCATCAAGTTGAAATCACTGATGCTTGCTTACAGGACAGTCACAGGGTGTGATGCTCCATCATACCTCCACAAACTCCTGCGTCCTCTCCGTTCAGGAAATGACCAGCATCTAGCGGGAAAAAAATCTATCACCAGAACCTTCTTGGTTCCTAGCTGGTGGAATTCTCTTACCGGAAAGATGAGCATCCTTAAACCTTTAAAAGGCAACATATATATATATATATATGAAAGAAAAAACCTAAAGCCCTGAATTTATTTTCTTTATCAGCTCTTCCTTGCGCACGATTTATCAGACCTTGTAACAAACTGTTTATGTTTACTCCCAAAGTGTAAGTCACTTTGGATAAAACGATCCGCTATATACATAAATGTGAAAGTCCATGTTTATCTCAGTAACAAACACGGTTACAGTAAACAATATTATCTTTCTTGCATCACAGCAGCGTCCGCATAATTTCACGGTGCATAGCAACCAATGAAACACCAGGAATGCAGCAAGGGGGCGGGTTACAGCTTTTATGTGTTCAAAGACCCTTTTTAGATTCTTCTTGTTAGCATTTAAATCCGGAACCGTTGTTTTCCGGATTTAAAAGTTACTTACATTGTACTGTTAAAAAAAACAGCACATTTCATTATTGGGATGCTTCTGATCGAACCCCGACCCACAAGCAGATTCTCTCTGGTTGATGTGACTGGACAGATTGGAGGTAGCCCAACACATCTCTGTGAGAAAAAAAGAGGTGGCTAGAAGAACGATACTCTGCTTTTTTTGTTTCCTTTTAAACGGCACAGCAAACATTGAATCACAGCGAGACACGAGGAGAGTTCAACACATAGAATTTCTTTATTCTACATATCCTTAAGGGGAAGCATCTCCCACGTTCATACAGAGGTTCCGAGAGTTCTACCGAAACCGGAAGCTGCTTATTTCTTCCACTCTTTTTTCTCATAGTCCCATTTGGAGCTGACGCCCTGAATGGGGTTCATCTTCATGTCCAGCATCCTCTGGAGCTCCTTCTGCTTGTACTCGTAGTTGAAGGTGTGAGGATAAGGACCATACACTGAAACACAGAAGACACAGTGCTTCATTATCTTTAGACCACGGCGACAGCTCCATGAAACGCCGTATCTCTCACTCACCATACTTCCTCTGCCATATGATGATGAGACCAGCAAATCCCAAAGAAAAAAGCACTATACCCAGCACAGTCCTCCACTCCGCTGAGCTCTGTTTCATCTCAAAGTAGCTCAGGTTGAAACTGAGGCGATACACTGAAACCAAGCACAGGGAGGGTGAGCACGAGCACATCGGAGCTCAGAAGCAGACTCAGTTGTAGAACTCACGTGCAATCTTCTCTTCTTTGGTGAGGTGCGACCAGGGGCCCTTCTCCTTCTCCTTCAGACGCTCCTGCTCCGCGCTCAGCTGTTGCACATACCTGATTTCAGGGAGAGGGTTAATTCGATCGTCGGAATACACAGGGAGCGTGTAGTCCTCCGCCTTTGCCAGCCCTGAAAGCACGAGGCAAACATGTCTACCAGGTTTATTTACAGCCACTAATAGAGGAGACGCTTGTTCTCACCATGTGCTCCTCGGACACAGATGGCCAAAGGCAAGGCCTGCTTCCCAATAAGAGAAAATGCTCTGGTTGCCAGCATTCTGTGGGACAAACAAGAGTAAGACACGAGCAACAACTCAGTGTTCAATTCTTTCTCGGTCACTAAACATCTCCTGAAGGTGCTCTTCTCGACCTACAAGAAGCTTCGAGCAACTAATCCCCGAACAGAGAGCGGTTTGTGATCTTCAGGTGGACACTCCAACAAAGATCTTCAGCTCACAGCTGAACAGAGTCTGTCTGTGGCAGAAAACGTCTTGAGTGAAGCAGGGACAGCGGTGTGCAGCCGTCACTAAGCCGCGCTCTGAGTCTCGGAGCCCGGCGGAAGTGTTTGAGGTGATCCGCTCTCTCCGGAGGCGGCGGCGGCTAGCGGCTAACTAGCGTCACAAGGTCACGGGCTCAGTCACAGGCGCTCGCGGTGAGAACAACCTCGACAAATCACCCTCGAACCAATCCGTTCTAGACTGCCTTCAAGTGCATCTCGGGTTTGTTTTCGGGTGGTTTCAGCCGCCCGAGCACTTCCGAAAGCACCGAAGCGGAGCTCTGCTAAAGCTAAGGAGAAAAACATCCGTTTTTCCACTTAAGCTCACTCAAACACCGCTGAGCCGACACGGTCAGCATCACACCCATAAACACCTAACAACACACCAGCGAGTGCACGGACCCCCGAAGAATAACAGGAATAAAACAAAGAATTTCTCGTCTCATACCTAGCGTCGCCGTCGGCCGCTAGCAGAAGATTCGGTTAGAGGAAGTGACGGATTTAAACCGGAAGTGGGTGGGCGGAGCCACGCCTTGAAACGACGACGGAAAATAGCCGTGCTTGGTCTTTTAAAATTGCAAGTTTAGACAGAAATAATTACTGAATGGGAAGCTAGCAGAAATGCGTTAATTAAAATAAACAGTAGTATAATGAGAGCACAACTAGATTACGGTTGTTTCGCGTTCATGGCAGCGGCAGAAACACAGCTCAAACAATTGGAGAGAGAACAAATGAAAGCACTCAGGCTATGCTGAGGAGCAATAAAAACACCTCCCCTGGCAGCTGTACAGGTGGAAACAGGAGAAATGAGAAGAAATAAAGATAATTAAAACTCAAACTCAAAAAGCAACATATTATAAAGAGAGCATAGAAAAATTATTACAATAATAAAATGCAAATCTTTCCAAAGATCCAATATCTGGCAGAACAGGTGCTGCAGTCATGAATCCCTCGAGGAAGGTAGTAATGAAACATAGAACTACTGATAATTTAAGTGTATTAACAGCTGAATTAACTGCAATAAAAATGGTACTGGAATGAATAGCTAGAAACAAATAAAATACATTAATCTGTGTAGATAGCTCATCTGCATTAATCAGCATAAAGGAAAAAAAACAGAAGCAAGACAAGACATGGAAAACGAAATAAATTGCAAGATTGAAGAAATGGACAGAAAATATAAAATCATACAGTTTCTATGGATACCAGCACATATAGGAATCGATGGAAATGAAGAAGTAGATGCAGCAGCTAAACAAGCAGTTAAGCAAGACAAAATAACAATGGAAATATCTATAGCGAAAAGTGAGGCTAAAAGTATAATACACAAAAAGATCTTAGAAATATGGCAAGAGCAATGGGATGGCATTTGTATGGAATACAAAATAAGGTAGGAAAACAACATCCTCCGAGACACAGAACAGAAGAAACCACCATAGCCAGATTAAGAATAGCTCATACAGGACTTAATCACCATCTGTATAAAATAGGAAACCATCCGACAGGGAAATGTGCGATATGTGATGAAGATGAGACAGTAGATCATGTGAGACAGTAGTTCAACAAAATGCAAAGGTTGTGAAGAGAAAAGATAAGATTTTGCAGTAATTCCAATGAACAATAAAATACAACAGTTCACAGCAACAAACCTGCCAGTAAGAGAATATTCATCTTCCTTCATAGAACCTAAAATATTTTCAGAATATAAAAGTAGGGAAAAAATTACTTTCTTCATACCCAGATCTAAACACATCTCTAGTAGGTGGCGGTAATGCACCAATTAACAAAACCGAAGAAGGAGAAGAGAATTACTATTGTGAAGCGTTTTGACTGTCGACTTGTTTCGTAAGTTACATGAAATTCAGCCTAAAGTTGGTGCACTATATCATAAACCTGAGAGCAGAAGAGAATAAGTCATCTTTACTAGAAGCCGAATAGGTCACACTAGACTGACGCACAGCTTTTTACTCGAAGGAGAAACTGCCCCAAAATGTAAACAGTGTAAATGCAGACTCTCTGTCAGACATCTGGCTACAGTATCCCCTGTATATGATTCCATGAGGAAACAACATCTGAAATCTGACAACTTAAAAGAAATCCCCTCAGTTCCTGGCAGACTATTACATTTTATTTTCAAAACTGACTTACCATACTTTTTTTGTCAAGTGGGCAGCCGTGGCCTAGTGGATAAGGTGATTGCCTGGTGTTGAAACTCTCTCCCTCCTGAGACAACCCTTACTGTGGTGGCCTTGAGCAAGACACTGCTCCTGTTGTGTGTTCACTGCTGTGTGTGTGCACTTGGATGGGTTAAATGCAGGGCACTTTGTACGAGTCACTCCATACTTGGTCCTAACGTCACTTTCACTTGTTTTAATAGTTGAGAAAATATATATTTTTAAATAAGTTTTAAACCTTTTTATACCAAATACAACATATAGCAATGAAAGATTATGAGGTGGGAGCTCAGTGCAATAGTTACGAGACAATGCAGTAAACATTTTAGCATTTACAGAACACTTGAATTGAACCCAAGTGGAAATTCGTAGTGTGAACATTACTGAAACTACTATTGTAATTATCTTTATAATCCTGGTGATTTATCCAGAATACCTGTATTAGTGGAGCTTAGGTGCAGTCTAAGTCTTTTTCTCCTTTGCTCTCAATTTTCAACACAAAGGCCTGTAAAGTAATACTGATTTAAACTGTTATCATCTTCAGCAGCAAGCTTGTCTCGTGATGAGGGAGTCAAGGATTGTCTTCTGATCACCGGTGATGACAAGATACTGTGCAATACGTGTCAAAAAACGCATAAAACATAAAAATAGACAACGAGTGCACTGCATGGAACAGAGAAAGTACTAAGAAACTCAAAGAAAAACCTGCCACATTTGGAATATAAGATTTTAATGTGATAAGCTTACATAAAGTAGGAACAAATACAGGCAGACAAATTCAAGCCGTGATTAAACTTGTAAGAAACAGTAGACTCTACCAAAGAATCTTAATCATTCTCTTCACACTCCACCACAAAAGGTGGCGGTGTGGACCTGTAAAGATGGTCGCCACCCGCAATCAAACCCAAAGAAGAAGAAGAACAGCTCCCGTTTCCGGAGCTTACTGCGCATGCGCCCGTCGGATCCATCATGGTGGCCGACAGGAGCAGCGTCTGCGGTTAATCCGAAGCTTTAACCTGCGATCCCCGCACCGTCAGCATCACTGACCGAACACATCCAAACTCTCGGTGTTCAGTGAGGCCCGGGAATCATGTTGAAACTCACCACTCAAGCGTACAGTAAAATGCTGCTCCACGCCGCGAAGTACCCGCACTGCCCGGTGAATGGGCTGCTGGTGGCCGAGAAGCAGCGGCGGAGAGACGGCGCGCGGGACCCGGTGCTCTGCGTGGACTGCGTGCCGCTCTTCCACGGAGCTCTGGCGCTCGCTCCCATGCTGGAGATGGCTCTGACTCTGGTGAGTTTCATCCCGGACGGCCATTGTCGTTAAACTACACGATCACCTCTCTCCCTCTCTCTGTGTCTCTCTCTCCCTCCCTCCCTCTCTCTCTCTCTCTCCCTCCCTCCCTCTCTCTCTCTCTCTCTCTCAGATCGACACGTGGTGTAGAGAGAACAAGTACGTCATCGCTGGATATTATCAAGCAAACGAGCGGATAAAGGACAGCAGGTAACCCTTGTGTTCCTCATCTATCTCCGTGAGGAACCCTGAGCTCTTCTGTTTTCCAGACCCAACCAGATGGCTGAGAAGGTGGCGGCAAGGATCTCTGAGAACTTCAGCGAGGCTGCTCTGATCATGGTAATGCTGGTCTCCTCATCACGATAACGAACGGAACAAGTCTGCGTCCCTCACTCAGACAGCGTCCTTTCTCTGCTTGTCTCCATCAGATGGACAACAGCAGGTTCGGCATGGAATGCTTCGTTCCCGCTCTGTCCCTCTATGACCACCACGAGGGCAAGTGGAAGAGCAGGGAGCCCAGCACGTGAGACCTCCTCCTCTGGTTTCATTCCATCGTGAGATTTGGAGGGAGCTCACTGTTGTGTCTTGGTTACAGGGAGTGCTTCGAGGATTGGATCGAGGCGCAGAAGATCAGCGCCGCGCTGCTAGAAAACAAGTCCTACGAGAGCCTCGTCGATTTCGACAACCACCTGGACGACCTGCGGAACGACTGGACCAACCCTGAGATCAACAAATGTGTTCTGCACCTGTGCTGAAGAGGGCCATGCTCCGGCCACCAGGGGAGCATCTCCTCAGCATCAGTGGAGGACGGAGAGCAGCTCCTGCTGCCGCTCAGGGAGAGCTGGAGCCAGAGAGCCGGCGCTCCTGCCTGAAATGAGCTCCGTGCTGGCTGACGTCTGGAGCTCCAGAGCAGATGATTGTAGAGGAAAGCTGATGTGCAGTTGAAGCTGTAGCAATCAATGTGCAGCTCTGAGGATGTTCTCCAGATGCTCCCGTCACACGAGAGCTGTTGAAGAAAAATTTAAAATCACAAGAGCCCACGGACAGCTTTTAGAAAATAAAAACATAACTGTTCCCTCTGCCTGCACCGTCTCTCTCCAAACACCGAGCTCAAGAAAACCAGTGACCCCCGTTGTTCCAGTTTCCCCATCGCGCTAGAAATGTAGATGTTTGTCTGAAGTTAAATCCTTGATGTGGCTTTGAGCTAAACTTGTTTTAATTGGCTCGGTAACGCAGTAAATTAAAGACGTTTCCTGGTGGATTCATGTTTCTTAGTCAATTCCTTGTTTCTAACAGAGTGTTTTAATTTATCTTTAAGCAAAGCCTATTTCGGCTCGATGTAAAAAGAAAAAATAAAGAGATTAATTTTATCGCTTTTTTTCTTGTTTATAAAGTTTTTCTTCAGGAGTTATGTAGATATAAGCTGCCAGACATAATTAATAAATCTGGTTATGATTAAAGACTTCCTACAGCTACAGTACCGACATCAGGAAACTAATAAATGTTTCGAAATGTTTTGTTTTTTTAATGTATATACACACACACACACACACACATATACATATATATATATAAAATCACCGTGAAGGCGGTGACGGGAGAACAGCCTCTAGATGGCAGCCGCAGGTCGGTTATAAACCCTTCCCATTGGCGCGATGACCTCTGACGTCATAAACATACGCCAGACTGTTACGCGCGAAAAGCCAGACACGGCGCAATGGAACCAGCAGAAGTGGAGTTTTTAGCAGAGAAAGAGATGGTGCAGATCATCCCAAACTTCAGCCTTGATAAGATCTACCTGATCGGGGTGAGGGAAGGAAGGAAGGAAGGAGGGAGTGTGTGTGTGTGTGTGTGTGTGTGTGTGTGAGAGAGAGAGACAGACGAGTGTCGGGTTTATTTAAAAATGAAGAGTGCCTCGATGGACTAGGACCAGTGCAGGGTGTACCCCCGTCTCTCGCCCGGACTGCGCTGGAGATGGCCACCAGCAGACCCCCGTGACCCCTACAGGAAACAAGCGCGAAAGAAAATGAAAAAGAGTTCACCTTCTACATGGGGGAAATTTCGTTTGTCTTAATTTGATTCCTTTTTTTTTTTTTTTTTTTTTTTTAAGTCTGACTCTTTGAATTCGATTTGTGTATTTCCACTGAGGTTCACGCTGTGGAGCAGCAGGTTTGAGCTCTGTCTCTTCTGCAGGGGGACCTGGGGCCGTTTAACCCCGGGCTGCCGGTGGCCGTGCCGCTGTGGCTGGCTCTCAATCTGAAGCAGAGGCAGAAGTGCAGGATCGTCCCCCCGGACTGGATGGACACAGGTGAGATCTTCACTCCGCTGATACCTTCTCTCCTGCTCACTGAAGATAATGGACCACATCTGCCTTCCAGAGAAGCTGGAGGAGATCCGGGAGCAAGAGAGGAAGCTGGACATGTTCAATCCAATCCCAAGCCCGCACTACATGGAGCTGACCAAGCTGCTCCTCAACCAGTGAGTGAACGTGAGCAGGAGGTCCTCGTGATAAGGCTGTGGAGGTCGCTGCAGATCTTAACTGTGAAACTGTGTTCAGTGCTGCAGATAACATCCCCAGAGCGGACGAGATCCGGACGCTGGTGAAGGACATCTGGGACACGCGCATGGCCAAGTTGCGGCTCTCCGCAGACAGCTTCATCAGCCAACAGGAGGCGCACGCTCAGGTAGACCCTCAGAGATGTTCCAGAGCTTCAGGATGGATCTGAGCTTCAGGGAGATGTTCTCTGTCTCACCGCAGCTCCTCTTCTTCTCTGCAGCTGGACAACCTGACGCTGATGGAGATCAACACCACCCGCTCCTTCCTCCTGGATTCCCTGAACCACATGTTCAAACTGCGCTCGAACCTGCAGCCGAGCAGAAGTCAGGACTACTGAGCCCCAGAGCTGATCGATCAATGTATGGATCTGCTGCAGATGTGAATTGTGTCGCTCTGAACCTTTCTCTGTTTCTTAATAAAATGCTTGAAGCTGCTTCTGCTGAGTCATGGACTAAAAAAGAGCTTTTAACTAAAAACCAATCGATCAGCAGTGACTCGGGACCAGGCTGAGCACGAGAACTCAATTTCAAGGCCAGAACAATAGAAACATGCCACAATGCTTAATGGGAGATCTCGTGTAGGAGCGTCACGGTGCGAGCAACAGAAACTGGAGCGTTGGCAGAGTTTATTAAAGTGAAAACAATATTCTGAATGGTTTCCAGATGTGGTTCACAGGCTCAGCCTCAACTTCTGCGTCTCTTATCTACTCACAAAGGGTAACTATGGAAACAAGTGGCGGTTTTTTTATTTTGACCAGTTGTTTTCATTCTTTTTATTACTGCGTGTACTTCTTTATTTTATTTTGCCGTTTTAAAGTACTGGTATTTGTTTAGCAGTTCACCACAATATCTTTTAGTGTTCTCGTAAGTAATGTCTCTGTGTTCAAGTTGTTTTCATCATTAAAAGCTTCTTGAAACACTGGTTATACTGGGCTTGTATTTACTTGGTGTCTGCTCAATCCCTAAATCTGCTGAATTACAATAACCAAATAATCCGAAGTCTGTTCGAACAGCACACCATCAGTCTGAGCATGAGCAGGAGGAAAGGACCAACAGCGCCTCAGGCTGTTTAGTGAGGCCACCATCGCCCCCCCTCAGGGTTGGTGCCGTATGATTAATGTAAATCAATTGGAACTAGATTTTAAAGTGTACACGCAAACTTCGATGTTGGCTTGTGTTGGTGCCGTTAATACCTATTTTTTAAAATGTCAATTCCGCAACAATAACAATCCAACCCCCATGTCTCTATGATTCTCATAAACTGAGATAGGTACATGCAAAATTGGTTGCTATGGTAACCAGTCTGGTTGCTATGGAGGGGTCGCTGACCTAATATATTGTTCCCCATGTCAATACATCAACCCACATGTCTCTATGACTTTCCTAAGCTGGGATAGAGATGCACCATATTGGTTGCTATGGTAACCAGTCTGGTTGCTATGGAGGTGTCATTGAAATAATATGTTTCAGCTTACCAACCCCCATGTCTCTAGGATTTTACGTTTTTATAGAGATATTGCAATTTAGTTGCTATGGTAAACAATTTGGTTGCTATGGAGGAGTCAGTGACATCATGTTGTAATCTACTTTCCATTTAGAATAATATAAAGCAACCCCCAGGTCTCTACTGTGTTCCTTTTAGAAGATATTGAATGGAGCAATTATGTGGTTTAGGCCACCTGGAGTAAAAACCGTATGTTTTTTAAAAACGTAAACAACACAAATTGAAAGAGGACAAAAATCTCTACCATTTAGATATAAAATGTGGGTGTAACGGTTAATTTCTAGATGAGAAAACAGTGCAAGTATCAAGAAGACTGAGCTCACTCGAAGGTAGAGTGGGGTGATGACATCATCACTCAACCCCCCCCCCATCTCTCCAATGACGAGGCAAACAAAACGATTATGAAAAGTTTGTGAGGTGATCCACACGAGGGACACCGACCGGTTTTGGGTGATTCGAAATGAATAAAAGTGACACAATCGACGTTTGTCATTCCGGTTCATTGTTACGAGCTTTTTAGAGTTGCGTAAACCTAGCTGTAGATTCAGAGATTCGTTTTCGCGACTCCAGCTCTCTTTAATCTGGTTCAACGTACAAAGTTATTTTAGTTAAGCGTGTTCTTCTGCTTTTACAGAACTATATCCACTATGAGTTAATTTTATTAGCGTATTTATTTTACAGTTTACATCAAAATTAGAATGTCTGTAAATAAATAGATGTGAAAACATCAAGAGCTTGGGGTTACAGAAGATGTTTTACTACAGTAGTGAGTCCACAACATTGTACTACGGATACACTATGAAGAACATATCCACGTAAACTTTACAGATCACCCACGAGATCATTAGTTTCCCACTTTAGAACAACGCCCACTGTAAAAGCTGCCCCTTCCACTGATATTTGGGGATCGTCAGAAAACAAAACAAACTTTTAAAAATGCTCAAGATTGTTCTGAAGGAACCCTCATTTTCTCACCTCCATCTGCACTTTACTTTCGCCTCGGCTCTGACGTCATTCGCCTCCCATTGGGGTTAATACGTTTGTGGATTAACAACAAACAAAAAATCAGCTGTTCTGTTCTGACTTTATAAGGCTCTCCCATTTAACTCGAGCATGTGTTGTACTTCCTTAAAGGCCGAGCCACTGAAGCATTGATTTAAGTGGTGCCCCGAGATACGAAACTAATCCGTTCCAGGGTGACCTTCGTATGTTGAACAATTCGTATCTCGAAGCAAGTTTTATGTGTAGAACACCTAATCCGTGCAGCGGCTCTCAGAAACAACAGAATAAGTAGATGGAAAAATGGAAAACCAGAGAAAAATCATGTAACGTTTCTTCAATCCTTAAATCTACACATTATTATTGTAATAAATGATAATAAAACAGAATAAAACACAAGCAAAATACGTAATATGTTCACAAATGTGAAACCTTACCTTGAGTGAAGCGATGTGTCGGAGGAGGAGGAGGAGGAACGAATGACAGAAAACATTACGGCACTACGTATGAAACTTTCTCGAGATATTTCACGAATTACTGACACCAGCACGGTTTCAAGCACGAGCGCAGACACATGGAGAGACGCTTCTGAGAACGCGTCACTGGGTTTCTCTAGCTTTCGCCACAGAACAGCACTTTCCACGTTATATCTTTTATGACGCCTCGACTCTTAACATTTGTTATAGCACATTATTATTAATCTATTCGTAATGTTTCGCTGTGAAGTGTTTTGAAGCACATCTGGGAGACCAGAGCGCCAGAACCCGGAAGCGCAGCGTGACGTCAGACAAACAAGCGGAAAACACAGCAGAACAGCTTGTTATTGTTCGTATCTCAAATTTTTCTTTGCGTCTCAAAGCCAAAAACTTCCAGCAAGACCTTTCGTATCTCGAACATTTCCTAACTCGAAGCGTTTGTATCGCGGGGTACCACTGTATTATTATTCTTCCGCCAACAAGTCAATAGCAGCTCTATGAGCCGCCTGCAGGAAATTGATGGAATTACTCAGTCACAGATGGTCATTATGAGTAATCTGACCTCATCTGGACCTTCTAACTCAAACTGTATAGCGCCACCACTGGTCTAAAGTTTCTCATTTGTTAATGCAAATAAATTTTGAACTGTAAGGTCTAGAAACAAAATTCCTTTGCCACAGATTCCATGGGAATTTCAAAGCACCGCATGATGTCATGCTACAATTAATGTTCTTCACGTTTTCAGCAACTCACTCAACGCAACTTAAAATGCCTTTTTTGTTCCCTTTCGGCCCTCGTTCTCCTGATAGCCACTTGGCCCCATATCACTGCTTGCAGTTATTTTTGTATTTCATTTTCTTTACGTTTATTATTACCTCTGAATTCGACAAGTCAGCGTGATGATCGAGGGAGTTCCCCCAGAAGAAGTAACAATTTCATTGGCCAATGATAGCCATAAAGTAACATGGCAAGCGTGAAAGTGACTTTTAGGACCAAGTATGGAGACAAGGAATTTGTGCTCTGCATTTAACCCATCCAAGTGCACACACACACACACACACACAGCAGTGAACACACACCGGGAGCAGTCTCACCGTTGACTGGTCATTCCTCTAATCCCAGCTGTGGTTTCACAAGTTAAAAATATCTGCAAATGTATCATTTTATGGCAAAATATTTAAAATCCCTCCATTTTTCTCTAGTTATAAGATATTTACAATTGCATTTTCACTGCTCAAAATTACAACATCTCTTTCACTAGAGGACTGAAGTTTAATTACAGATAAATTACAGAGCTCCGGACGGAGGAGCAGCTCTGCTTCACGACGGCGATGGAATCAAAGACGGAACCCAAGAGTGGCACATTTGTGAAATATTTATTTTGTCTGAAATTACAGCAATATGTTCATAAATACCTAGGAACTACTCGACAGAGAATATATTACATTACAATACAAGGAACAGAAGGAAACCAACGTGAAGATGTTTCACAGCATCGACGGTCCCCCGCCGCGTCCGCACCAGGATCTGACACCGAGGAGCGATCTGAGACGAGCTTGGCAAACAAGAACAGCTTTAGAGAGGGACGCGTCTCTGGAGGAATCGATCATCTTTTGGCATGCCACCTCGAAACTTTGGCACAGTTCTCGTCAATGGCAACCGTTCGCTCTCAGTCGCCTCCGGATCAACCGTCTCGGTGACGGCACACAGCGGCGCCGACCGGAGGAGCTCTGTTTGACAGAGAACGAACACGATTCGTCACGGCCATAAATCTGCCGACGTCCGGCGGCCGCTGTGTGCCGTCACGCGGGTTTGTCGAGCGCAGCTGCTCGGAGAGTCTCTTGCCGTCCCGGAGCCATGGCAGCGACGCATGGCAAACTCTTGGCTGTAGTTCAGGGGAAAGGAAGTGACGTCATCGCTCGCTGAGCTCCAGGGAGGTTATTGGGACGCCCCTAAATACGAATATATTAGAAAAATGGCAGCTTTGTGGTTCAAACGACGATTAGAAAGATAGAAAACTCCTTCTTCTCCCGTTTGCTCTGAATTCTGTACAGTACGAGGCTGAAGCTCCTCTGGAGCTGTTCTCAGTAAGTGCAGGGTCTCCGGGCTCTCGGAGCGGGTGCAGTCTGGGTCCCGGGGGGAGCGAGAGGGAGCACCGGAGGGGTGCGGTGTCACCTGGGGGGGTAGCCCTTGTAGAGAGCCCGAGACCAGGGGCTCTGTGGCACCGTCAGGCACTTCCTGAAGTGCTCCAGCTCCGCCTGCAGACCCGCACGCTCCGCTGCCAGATTCTGCTTCTGGGCCATCAGCTCCTGCACACACAGGCACCATCAGAGGAGGAGGAGGAGGAGGAGAGACAGACAAGACCTAGTCTTCATCACATCACACGATGTCTTACCCCCACTGAGTGAGAGAGCTGCTCGGCCGTGAGGCTCAGATTATAGTGCTGCGCCTCCAGCCGCCGGCACTGACTGTGCAGAACCTGCCGCTCCATGCTCTGCTCTAGAGAGGGAGAGAGAGGGAGAGAGGGAGGGAGGGAGGGAGGGCTCATTCTCTTGATTTGTCACAGCATCAGAAGCTCAGGGAAGCCTCCTCTTACCTTCCGAATACTCCTGATAGGCCTCAAAGATGGCTTCGATACCCTGCCACCTGGACGCGGGGTGATCCTCCTCGTCCTCGTCCTCATCCTCTTCAGACTCCTCCGCTGACAGCTCCTGCTGGAGGGGCTGAGGACAGTGCTGTCCGTTGGGCTGAGGTCTGGGGCGCGCCGGTGCGCTCTGCAGCTCTGGAATGTTGTAATGAACGGAGGAATCCAGAGCGTGGTTCTGCTCGGAGGAGGCCAAGGCTCCGGCTGAAGGAGGAGCAGAGGAGAGATTTGGTTCATCTGAGATGCAGCACACACTGCCCCTGTCACTCTTTTGACTCTACACACAGTTCCTATGCTAAGCGAGCTACGGTGGAGCTGCAGATGGATGGTTCCTATAACTCTCGGTGCAGCAGAAGGTTCTCTCTAACATTTGGACAGTTCCATCTCCCTAAAGTTCTAGGAACTGTAGAGGGAGGGAGAGGAGCTGAGTGTAGGTAACCCCTTGCGATCACTAGGTTCTCATCACTCGGTTGGAACTATCAGAGGTTCTCCGAGAGTGGGGTACCTTTGCTCTTCTGCAGGGCTTTCTGAGTGGACTGCAGGACTGACTCGTGGAACTGCTGAGCGAACTCCTCCGCGATGAAGCTCTCCCAGGGTCTGGTCCTCCCGTTGAGGCTCACGGGGCTCTCTTTAGGGAGCGGCTCGCTGCTCAGCAGACTCGAACTCTTCCCTGCCGCCCCCTCGCTGCCGCCGGCACGCTCAGGGGCTGAGGGCGGTTCTTTAGGTCTGAGGGGATCTGAGATGGAGGAGGCCTCTGCGGGGTGCAGTGGAATCGACGGCGGGGGGGATGGACATCCGCTCAGCTCCTCCTCAGACTCCCCTGGAGACCGAGACGGAGGATCTGCAAGAACACATCGGTTACGGTCAGAGCGGAGAACCACTGTGTGCTCTGGAGGGAGCGGGAGGAGACACTGACCCGTGCTCTGGGCGTCTGGACTCCTGCACAGGGGGTGGGGGTGGTGCCTGATGCTGTCCAGAGTTACGCTCCTCTGTTTGATGGCCTGCAGCAGCTCCTCCATCCGCTCGTTATCTGAAACACAGGAGGAGAAACACTGATGCTGTGGCTCCCAGAGGAGCGGGTTCCTGGCGTCGCTCCCCGCGTACCTCTCCTCTGCTGCTGCGTGATGTGGTTGAGGCTGAAGATGGTGAGGAAGCGCTTCTTGTCCTCCAGCTCCGAGCTGTTGTTCATGTCCTCGGGGCTGAAGGGAGTCATGAGGGGTGTGGGAGAGCGACGCTTGTTCTGAACCGCCGGCGGAGAGGGGCTCCTCTCTTTCAGCATGCGCCTCCTCTTCCTCCTCTTGAGCTCCACCATCTCCACCCGACGCTCCATAGTCGTCAGGTGGAACATCTGTAAGAAGGTCACTTTCTGGAGGAGGAGATCAACCAACAGCTTTAGCGGTTCGCCGGAGACAACAAACGCTTACTTCTCCTAAAGTCTCGCGAGTACCTCGCTGGAATCGTCAAGTTTGAGCGGCGGCTGCTCGGAGACCCTGCGGAGATGAGCCCGCACCTCCTCCTCGTCACTCTCGTCATAAGAGTCGTCCAGCTCGTAGTAGTAACCTTCACAGACAGCAGATCACACATCACACATCGTGCCGCTTCCATCCTTGCCTTGAGCAGGAGGTGGCAGCGGTGAGCACTCTAAAAACGTATACATCACCACAGAGAACTCGATCTAATGATTCGAGGAGAAAAGAGGAAAACTATCGACGACAGGAGGAGAAAGAACAATCGAACAGGTTAACAAAACAAACAAGACGGAGACTCCCGACGTACCGTTCTCTCTGGCCTCGCGGCGCCTCCTCTCCTCCAGGTCTAGTTTGCTGACGACCCGTCGGTGCTGCTGCAGGAACTCGTCGAACACCAGGCTGGCGTTGGGCGCGGACAGGGAATGGCTCTTCTGAGCGCCGCTGGACTTGGAGCTGGCGCTCAGCTCTCTGTAGCAGCTCGAGAGACTCAGCGGCGCCCTCTGCTGGCTCAGGAAGCTCTGCGTGGACTTCTCCAGCTCTGCCAGGAACGTGTTTGGTTCAGAGAAGCCACTGGGCCGAACCGGGGCGTATCGTTCCAGTCCCTCCCTCCTCCGCGACCCCTCCTCCTGCTTCTCGGAGCTGTGATGGCGCTCGTGTTTGGAGGGGGGCACAGGGAGTCGACTGATGTCGTACGAGCTCAGAGCCAGCGGCTCGTGCGAGCTGCGTCTGGAGTCGGTGGAGGTCTCGATGAGTGAGGCAGGGTTCCAGAGTGCGGTCGGTGCGGGGGGAGCGTGGTCCTTGTGATGGTGTTTCGGGGAGATGAGAGGAGGCGGAGCTCCCAGGAGAGGATGCGGGTCACGATCTCTGCCGCTGGGCTCCTGATGGGTTGGGGCCGCTCTGAAATAGAAACATGTCGATCACCGGCTCCGCACACGGCACGAGCAACAACTACTCTGACCCGTAGGTTAAAGAGGAGATGGAAAACTGCCGACAGATTGTGCCGTCGGAGCCTCTCTCACCGGTGAGCCTCTGTGTGCAGGTCCCCAGCCTCCCCCGGACGCCCCAGCTCCAGATGCTGCTCCAGCACCTGCTGCCGAAACTCGGACACCTGGTACTGCCGGTCCTCCTTCTCCTGCCGCAGCTTCCTCTGCCGGGCCAGCCAGCGCTCCTCCTCGTTGTTCCGCTGAAGCATGGTGGCCACCGTCAGACTGGGGTGCACCGGCGCTCCGGGGCCCTGGTACATGGGGTGACCGGAGGCCAGCGGATGGAGGGGCTTGGGGGTGCTGAGGGTGGGCTCTTTGGTTTTATCTGCGGAGCGAGGGAGGAACAGAAGCGTTAGGTCAGAGCCGAGCGCTTGTGAGGAGGCTTCCTGTGGCTGGGGTCGTACCGGGCCGGATCAGGGGCAACGCTTTGCCGCGGTCGTCTCTCAGCGCATGGAGCTCAGACAGATACTGGCTCTCCGCCGCCTTCTCCCGAGCCGCCCTCTCCTTCTGTCGCTCGATCTCTCTCTCGCGCTCTCTCTCCTTCTCCCTCTCTCGCTCAAGCTCCTTCTCTCGTTCACGCTCCTTCTCTCGCTCAGCCTCTCGCTCTTTCTCTCGCTCCCGCTCTCTCTCTCTCTCTCTTTCTCTCTGGCGGAGCTCGTCCTCCATCTGGAGCCTGTGAGGGACGAGAACACAAGTGCGGTTACGAGTTAGCGCTGCGGTGAGACCAGCGCTAGACGGTTTACCTCTCGGACAGACGCTCGGACTGCAGGCTGGAGAGCGAGTGGTGGCTCAGCTCTGAAGGGTAGCGCATCCCGGGCAGATGCATGTGCACCGCAGACGGGTGCAGAGGAGGCAGAGCGCCCCCTGCTGGAAGAGGATAGAAGGGCGGCCTCAGCGCAGACAGACAGAAGGGGTCGTCCACTCTGCAGAGAGACAGGCGTTAGCTTTTATTCACTGCTTCAGAGAATCAGAAGTCGATTCATCAAAAGGCGCCATAAACAAAGCCGTGTTTCTAGAACATCGTTCGTAATTAGTCGTTACGATGCTAATAGTAATGACCAGAACCACTGCCGCTCTTTAGCGAAGCACAGTTCAGCGCTCGAGCTTCCTTTCCTACTCTTCAGAGTCACACACATGAGAAAATAGAAGCAGCTTGTACCAGACTCTCTCCCTCTCTCTCTCTCTCTCTCTCTCTCTCACTCTCTCTCTCCCTATGTTTATATTATTTTTATAGTGAGCACCTGTAGTGAGAGAAGGAGGGGTGTGGCAGGTAGCCGGGGTGGTAGTAGGCGGCAGCTGTGGCAGGATCCAGGCCCAGGGGTAGCGCAGACATGCGGAGCTCCTCCGCCGTGGCGTACGGTCGAAACCCTCTCAGATACTCCTCGGGAACGCTGGCAGCAGGCATGGCATGAGGCAGCTGCCGGGGCAGACTGGCAGAGGAACACCGGGTTAAAGCACAGACCAGAAGAGCTCAAAACAACCGCTGGAAGAATCAAGGACCTCCTGCCCACACTCACGTCAGGGGAGGAAAGCGGGAGTCCTGCATCACCGAGGCCGGCGCCAGGCCAAACGCGTACGGGTTTCCCATCAGGTGAGCCGGGACCGTGGGCCCTCCCTTCTCCTGAGCAGAAGAAGCTTCTGAGCTTAACCTGTCCCGAGCGACTCCATGAGAGCCTGGTTCCACCTGGAGAGAGAGAGAGAGGGGGGGGGGGATGCTTTAACACCGTCAGAACTGAGCAAGGCGCAGGATGTGGGCGGAGCTATGAGTCTATGCTCAAACCCCAGAGTACCCAGCTCTGCACTGGTCTATGTAACCACGCCCCTTCTCTTCTGCTGAGGATCGTGTGCTGAGATTATTGTTCAAACGTGTTTTCTACATCTGCTTCGATTCACTGCACTTGAACGTGGCAATAGTTCTGACACCTCTGAGATCGGTCAGCACCGGATAATAACATTTCTGCGATTAGCCACAACACCAGTGCTGTTCGTCCCGCTTGGAAAGCATGGCCCCTTATTGGCTGGGCGCCGAAGAACACTCTGTTGCCTTTCGTCAATAGCCTCCACCCCTGACGAATGATCCTCATTTCTCTGTGTTTCCAGATCACATCGCTCCAGGAACGCGCATCAGATTCAGCATTAGCTCGTCGCTAGGGGAACAAGAACACGCTCTGAGGCTGCACTGGCTGAGCTGAAACACTTCCTCTCCTCGAGAGTCGTGGGGAGGCTGCAGTGTGCAGCCGGACAGAAAACGGTCGCGGAGATGACAGCAGGAATCCAGATCTATCCATCTCCACCCAGATCAGAGAGCAGGCCATCAGAGGAGGCAGATATCGCTCCATTAGCCGGACGGCTTCTCTGTGTTTGTGGAGTGACTGATCACGTTTAACTGCAGCATTTGGAGGCTCTTGAAATCCATAAAGCATCATTAACCGAGACTGCAGGACGTTACTGAGCCTCTCCGAGACACTGAGCTAAATCAAGCGGACAGATCTCCCACTGGCCTCCCGCAGATCCGAGCTTTCCTTCCGTTACCAAAAGATACGAAAGCAATTTCATAATCATCTGCTTCAAACTTGTTCAACACACATTTATAAATGTGAATCTAATTTAACCACATTGCTATACGTGTTTGTCGTTACCAGAAAATGTAGAAAAAAAGACATTCAACAGAAAGGTATATCTATTTAAAAAACAAACACTTACACTTTAAAGTACGTAGATGGAAATCTATTTGTAATTACAAAAAAAAAGGTCTTTTTCTATTTTGGAAAACTGATTAAATTAATTTAATTCATATGAAACTTTTAAATGTTAATTCAATTCTAGTTATTGCCGCAACAGCTGCAAACCATCTGCAGAAACGATTTGCAAACCTGTAATAAATGTTTTATAGTCTGAGAATGCTTAGGGGAGCTAATAATCTTTAACTATTAAGAAATCTATTGGAAAAAAGCCTTTTTAAAAATGAATTTAGCATTTCTGTCATGACCACAGCATCCTCCTCAATGTGCATGTCATATTTTCTTGTACAAATTGGGTGCAAGCTTTTCCGCAGGTTTGTAGGTGAAGCTCTCAGGAGCAGGAGCAAGAATCTGCAGATGCTTGCCCTCTGCTGGTCACCGCTGGCATTACCCAGCAGCTCTGGGGCTCAGGTTACAGCCTCTTTCCAGAGATGAATAAAACCAAAACACTTTCTTCCTAAAGGTAGCAGCAGGAGACAAAGTGACAGGCAACCTCAGGCATGCAACACGTGATCAGAGTTTGCAGAAAGACGCATCAAACAGGTCGGGAATGGTTGTTGTGGGGACGCTGTAAAAGCAGCAGATGCTCGCAGGGGAAGCGACAGGTGTGTGATGGGCTCCTGCGCATTAAAAATGAAGGAGGGGTGTGTTGTGACGGAGCCCGGGCCGCCGCCTGACGTCTGGCCCCTCTGTCGCTCTGGCTTTTGTCTGGCAGGCAGTCAGGCAGCAAGAGACAGCCCGTCGGCCGAGAGAGGACCCTCCGCCACATGCCTCGTGAAACCCACACGCTGCAGTTACACTGCGAATCATCTGCAGCCAGGAGAGAGTGCATCACTATTCTCTCTCTGGAGGCTTATGTAACCGAGGGTTCAGGGGTCGGGTCACTGGGGGAAATCCATCAAGCCTCAGTTTATAGGATTAGCCCCCCGCCCACCCCCCCACCCCCAAACACACACACACGCACACACATACACACACTCGACAATAACAAGAGCTGAGCAGCAGACAGAGCGCTCTTTGTTCAGCACCGTGGCCTGAAGACCGCAGCCCTCCGCCATCACCCTCATGACCCAGGACGCTTCCGAGGAGAGTGAGCTCACAGATATGCTCACGGAGGAGCAGGATCAGAGCGGGAACTCTCCAGCGCAGAGCTCGAGCGTCAGGACGGGGGGAGGACACAGATGTTTGGGGCCGTTGCAGAGCATTGTTCATCAGGAGGGTGTCACATGACCATATGGCGCACGCATTCTAACACACACCCCTTCACTCACGACACACACATAGCTCCATCCCGCACACGAGCTCTGATCTAGAGCATGAAAGCCCGCTGAGGTGTTAGCCGGGACACACCGCTCTCACGCGGACAATTAGATATCGTTTTAGCACTTCCTGTTCGAAGGAACGTGACGGGGCAGGGTTCTCAGCACACTGACAGATGTGGACATACAGCCGGCCGGCCGGACGCTCTGCTGCTCGCGCACATGCCCATCTGATCAGTCCGCGGTAAAAGACTGCCTCAATTGCTGTAACCACGAGAATATTTGGGGAAACAGCCCGATTGTAGCGGGAATGATCTCAAAGTTTTGGGACTTGGTGTAATTGTTCTCCTGAAGTGTTTCAGAAAGAATGTAATTGTTGTCGTAAATACGTGTACACCTCAGAAATCGTCGTAACTGGGATTTCGAATATGAGCTGGATTGTCGCGGTAATGACGTGTGATTCAGAAATTCGTTTAACTGTTGCGGTAATGATGTTTATTTTCTAATGATTTTTGTTGTGGTATGTAAATGTATGTTTTAGAAATGCTGGAGTAATCAACAGCCATCTTGTTCGATCGTTAAAAACGTATTTAAATAAATGACCTGGAGTTTTAGTCGGTGGGATGTCAACAACACGGGAATTTGGATGAAACCTACCAGCATTTGATCTAGCTCTACTAGCTCTTTATTCTTTATTCATTTTAGATTAACTCTGTTTATCATAATCTTATCAACAATCCAAGTAAACATTTTTAAACATTATTTCAGAGAATCATCAAGGAGATGTGCTTGCTGCTCCGGGCAGAAGGAACACAAGGCGCGCCGGTAAAAAGCTTTTCTGTTCAGAATTCTTATAAAAATGTAAGCAGTGGTTTGAGTAGCTCCAGAAGCGGTGCGGGAGTCAGTGGAGGAGCCGTCGCCTGTAAACACGGAGCACGTCATCGAGCAGGAGAGACACGTGAAACAAGTGATTTTTCAGGAGAGAAAGACAAAGCTACGGTTGTACTGCGTGCGGTACCTCTCGAACAGCTCTGCTCTCGCTCCTCCAGAGGCCGTTGACGGTTTTGGTGGGAGCGATGGTGACGACAGGCGGAGTGCTGGGAACGCTGTGGCCCCCAGGAGGCACTATAACCGGACCCATGGGCCCACGCTTGGGGGTGCTGACTGGGGAGCTGTGGTTAGTGGCTGGAGAGGAGACGGGAGATGACTCGCTGCTGATGGAGGATCCTGTGAAAGAGAAGGAGACGCACTGAGAACCGACGCAAGCTGGGGATCAGTTCACAGAATGTAAAATATTTATTTATTTATTTAATGATCTCAGTGAAATGCAATGGCTTTAGACACAACCTCCTTCATTTATTCCTTCATTTATTTATTTATCTATTTATTTTCCAGAGATGAATTTACCGCTAGCTGTCGGATCCTTTACTGTACTTTTAATGTTTATGCATCTTCTCTTTAAACTCCTCCCTCCCATCCATCAGCATCCGCTCCCTCTGGCTGGAGGCACACATGCTGCGAGCCCTTCCCTTCTTCCTGCACGCCCCCATCCACCACACACCACCCTCCTCCACCCAACGCCTGGATGAGATGCTAATCATATTCTAATGCATTCGGCGAGCTGTCTGTGCAAGCTGCTCTCACAGGAAACCCTGCCCATGTACGGCCGAGGCTTCCAACACTTCCTGTCATGCTCCGAATGGTGCTGAAACGAGCAGATTTCACACCGGGGTGAGGGTGAGGGAGAGGGAGAGAGACAGGGGGAGATTAATGTGTCCCTGCTCCCCAGCGCTGACCACACACACGCACACGCACGCACACACACACACACACAGGGTTAATTAAACACACATCTCACACCTGGTGTGAGAGCAGCGCCCAGCACGCCCCATATGTTCCTCCTCCCCCCGTGCGCTAGCGTGATGGTCCCCTGGACGTCACATTCTCATGTGCTGCTTTTTTCATTTTGATCGAGTCGTTTACTTCAGCGCTAGCGCCCCCTTCATTACATATTTGGAATCATGAAGAAACAAGATAAAAACAAAAATCTCCAGGGTCTGGAACAAGCTTCCAGCTCGACTCGATTCGACTACAATCAGTACGTTTTTATTTACTTCTGAGAAGGAAAACCAATCTGAAAGGGCTAACGAAGAGAGGCAGTGTTTCCCTTACCATTATATTAGGGGGGCGCCCCCGCCCCCCCAACGGCACCCCCCGCCCCCTTGAAGGTCAAGTTAATTTTATTTTATTTTCGTCGAAAAACGACAGAAGTAATTTATATATAACAGGTCTTTGCTTTTTTTCTTTTATTAAACTAATTAGCATTATGTTATTTATACGATGGCATGTAATTTCTGTCTCAACGTTTGCGCGTTTACAATTGTTCTCCGTGTCGCGGACGGCGGAGTTCCGCTCCGATGCGCGCGCACACACACACCCATCAGCGGACAGAGACCGCGCTTTAAACGCTCCCAAGGTGGTAACGAGGACAACACGTGTTCTGCTGCGAGCAGCAGCCGGTGTAGCTTTCCTACTCCGAATCAAAGTACAGAAAAGAGCCCAAGTGCTGCATGTCTTGTCAGGGTCTTGCTCGCAGCAGAACACGTGTTGTCCTCGTTACCACCTTGGGAGCGTTTAAAGCGCGGTCTCTGTCCGCTGATGGGTGTGTGCGCGCGCATCGGAGCAGAACTCCGCGGTTGAGACAGAAATTACATGCCATCGTAAAAGTAACATAATGCTATTTAGTTTTAAATAACATAATGCTATTTAGAGGCGAAATACTCCCCCTGGCTGTACAAGACTGATCTTGGTAAGTAAGTAAATACACACAAGCATGAATGAACGAATTGATAAATAAATTGCTTAATTAATAGCTAGCTAGTTAGTTATACAATGGCATTTCCTGCTTTAAACTATCACAATGTTAAGTTGATTTTTACTGTTGTTACTATCAGTTATCACTTTTAAAGCCTAACAGTTAATGTATTTACAGGTCAAAACAGACATTCGCAATAGGCTGCAAGGGGACCATCTTGCAGCCTGCATGCGGATCTCAATAAATGGGCCAGAAGTTTCAGACTATCCATACCAAGATGCTCTGGAAATGTTCTTTCAGAAGCCCAGAAAGATGCACTGCAGTGACAAAAGCTGCACACTTTGTGAATAATTCTATAAAATAAATCTGATGTTTAGTGTTTAGTTCAGTGTACAGTTGTTTAGTTATTGTACAGTAATTGTTCACACATTATAATATATTGGTATACTGCAATTAAAAGAAACATATAAACACTATTAAGTGTTTGTGTGAGTGTTTTGCCGCACCACCCATAACCCCCCCCCCCCCCCAAGGCCATGATCCTAGGGGAAACACTGAGAGGTGCTTGCAAAAAGTTCAGAAATCGGAGCGGAGAGTGCGTCCTCGAACCGTGCTCACTAGGGTCAGAGCTTACCTCGGGGTTCCTCAGCCTGCTTGGCCAGCTTGCGGAGAGCGGCGGCGAATCCTGAGTGCGCTGACTGAGACGCAGGGCTGGCGGTGGGCACGATAGAGCCGCTGAGGGGTGAAGGGGTGAGGGGGGAGACGGTTGCCGTGGTGCGCGTCGCCGTGGAAATCATGCCTAGCGATGGAGACTTTGGCTCATGGCTCATGCCTGAGAAAGAGAGAGAGAGAGAGATTAGGAGCTACAGAGATGGTGCTCCACACCACAAAGGAGCTCAGAGGTCACAGGTCAAGCTCATGGTCAGTCACAGAAGGTCTCTTTGAGGAACACAGTCACATCATGCTCATCCCCTGAGGGACACGCATCTCTCTGATCATGAGACTCATGACCCGGAACAGCGTCGGAGCGGCGGTCACAGGAGGAGGAGCTCAGAGCAGCATCAGGGGATCTACGGGGTGACGAGGCTGTTCCTGCAGCAGTATCATCCGTGTCCCTGATTGAACAAACAGGTCTCTCTCTGCAAACATGCTCCTGCTCCGCCTCCGGTGGCTCGGAATGAAACAAGTCGCCTCAAACAATTCACTTTTTAAAAGAATTTGTGTCACAGCAACAAACCAAACCAACAATCTGACAGAACACACGGGTTCTTCTGAGGAACAAACAAGCTTTTCATGTTGTAAACGTTCACGAGCCGCTAGGATGGCGACGGTACAGCTTTCCCTTGTCTTCTGAGCTCTGCTCTGAGCGTGTGTTTCTTTAATCCTGTATTTAAATTGACTGGGTGGGTGTTCAGCTACGACCACCCGAGTGATGCACCTCCCTGCCTGGAGCCTCCTGTCCCGGTGACCCAGAGAGCAGAATGTTTGTGTAACATTATCCTGTTCTGAATAAACTTATTTGTGTCACTGTTCTCGAAAAGAAACACATTTGGCATAAATATAGTGTAACATACGATAACAAAAGCACCGCCACGTTTCACGTTTATAGAAGCGCTTTATTTCTACACGGCTCTCATTGGGCAGCTCCGACAGGAACACGCCTGGAGAACAGGAAAGTGACGACCGCTGGTCATACTTGTACACTCGTGCTGCAATAGTGACCCCATAGATGTGCCATGGCTCTAGAACCTGACGGTTATGCTAACCATAAACAAGCTAAATAAAAATGTCTTGAATTGAAAACATTGACGTTGTGTTTGAATTCATTTTTCCTTTAAGAAATTGTTAGCATCTGTTTCTGGGAAACACGGGTTTGAATCTTTGCTATTTTAAAGTTGAATCCTCTTCTCCAGCTGTGACGTGCTCCTGTAGCATTAGATGTTCTCTGAGCACAATCATCTCGACGCTAATGTTCCCCCTGCATTGGTTCACTGACAGCAGCAGCAGACAGACAGACAGACAGACAGACAGACAGAGCGCTAACCCTTCCGTGTGGTTTACAGAGCAGGAGACACACAGAAGCCTGTGTTTGGTGCTCGTCTCTGCAGCTCAGACACACAGACGCGTCACTGAAGATCTGTCTCTGAGAGACGAGTGCAGCTGAACATGAACAAAGCTGCGAGGGTCGTCCTGCTGCTGATGATCCTTCTCTGTTCTGTGACCTGCAGGCAGTCACACTCTCTTCAGACAGAAACGCTGCTCCGCGACAGTTCACTTCCTGTCTACGTTTTCTTCCGTGTTCACAGCAGCTCTTTCCCCGTAAATCACAAGACCCCCTGACTCCTCCAGCACCAGAGAGAGAGAGAGAGAGAGAGAGAGAGAAGGGAGAGAGAGAGACAGAGAGAGAGAGGGAGAGAGAGAGAGGTGCTCTAGCTCACTCGCCCACTCCCTCTGTGGCAGGTCCGGGCGTGCAAGGAGACGCACGAATCTCCCTCTCACCTGAGCTCCACCCCGTACATGATCCTGCACGCTTGTAACCATTAATCCCAGCAGGAGCGTCACTGTTCCAGCTCGAGATGGCTTCGCTCTCAGATGCACTTTCTTAAACAAGACTCTGTGTAAAAATTCATTTTTTTGTTTCAAGTAAAGGTGGGTGGGGTTGGTGCACGGGTGCGTCTGCTATTTATTTATTATAGCATTTATTGATTACAGAAAAGAGTTGAATACAATTTTACTGATTTGAATGAACTTGTGCGTCTTATAAAATGATTGCGTGTAATTCATTATTTTTTTTGCGTGAGACAGTTTTTAATTCAACGCTTTCAATTCAAGAACGTTGTTTATTTTTGTACAGTTTTCAAAGAGCTTTTGAAGTCTTTATTGCTGGAAATAAACGGATGAGTAATCGTAACTCGTAGCCGTGTCACAGCTGGGGATGTGGCCTTGAATCGCTGGAATTGAGAAGAAGAGTTAAAGAGGGAAATTAATCAATTATTGCTGATCCTGAATCTTTTAATAAAGCACTGGCTAAAGCTGTGGTGAAGGGAGCCGGGACTATCGATGAATTCATGAACACCGATACGAACAACGAAAGCGATGTGCTCAAACAGACAAGTGTTTATGAACAACTCCCATTCAACGTGTTTAAACGCAATCCAGTTATTCTGCAAAAACGACCTGAACATCATACACGAGAGAAATCCCAGACTCGGAGGAACCGATGTGCATGGAACCCACTCCTCCTGCCTATAAAGGACCCCACAGAGAGCGCCGGCACCACAATCTTAAACAACCGCCTCCTGTAATCCGCCCATGGGATCATCTCTCTACTACTCTCTTCCGCCTTTGGCCCGATACGAGCCGCTGTACGAGTATGCACCTGCTCCACCTACTGGAACAAGAAGCATATGCTCCAGTACTGAAATTGACCCCAGGCTCCATGAAGCTCCGCCTGTCTCAGCGGCGAGGGCTGATGCTAGCATTAGTTGCCCATGCACTGTTGGCATTGAGCGCCTCCTGCAGACCAGGAGATGGCAGGTCAGACTCAGAACGCTTTGCTAATCTTCGCTAATCTGCTGTAACTGTAGAGCGGCTGCCCTTCAGAGCTTATCAGCAGCTCCAGCGTGACAGAGCACAGAAGAACTGGAGTGAACAGCCCACTTCTGACCCGGCCAGCCGTAAACAAACACAGTAATCCCACCGGCTCCACTCTGCTGCGGAGATAAGAGCTGTGCTGCCTGGAGAGCGCTTAATCTTTAACCAGCGACAGCTTTGGCTATCAGCTCATTAAAGCAGCCCAGATCTGCAGCATGGGGCTCTCAGCTGCAGGAACCAGCCCTCGGTGAGTGTGAGCCGAGCACTGCCTCCAGGAGACCCTCGGCCTAAACCTGATGGCCTGCTTTGGTCAGGATCAGCTGTAAAAGCCAAGAGGAAGCGGCCTTCTGCACATGAGCGCTATCAGCTCACACAGACACGGATACAGACACTCCAGCTGGAGAGAGGAACCAGCGCTGGCCCGAAACCCTCACAGTCCCCCTGATGGACCTCACAACTGAGGCTCATCGACGGCCATTGCAGAAAGCCAGGAATTCTCTGGGAGAGAAGAAGGTTGTGTGGAAGATTCCCTGTCAGCTCAGGACGGCATGAAGACTCGGGGATGGAGCCGTAAGTGACACCGTGATCTTAAACTGCCTGTGGTTTCACCTGACCACACGACACTCGAGCTGCCGGCACACTTTCACACCGAGCACCGAGTGTCTCTCATCTCTGGGTCCAGAGCATTTCTTCTGCTTCTCTTGCGAACAGCAGCTAGCTACTCTTCTCTGAGCCAAATCCCACACAACATCCGCATTCCTACAGGTCAAGAGCTGAGGGAGAACATTATAGAGGAATGAGCTCCGAGAGCATCACCAGCAGTTTGATGAGGTGAAAACAGCTCGAGATGGAACACACACAAAACTCCCCACAAGAGCCATCTCGTAGCGTTTCACTGATGGTCAACAGTGAGGACTCGGTCCAGATCTCCTCAATGCTCTCACGCTACACACTGGTTTACATTTTGATAAACATCTAAAAGATTCAGTGTCATGGGTGGCTTTCCAGAAGGTCAAAGACCTAAGACTCTTAGCCTAGCAACAAAGGAGCGGCTACAGAAGAAGCACACGAAGGTCCTGGAGTCTTCTAGCTCAATCTCCAGAGCTTAAAATGGTGCAAACATTAATGAATGACATACTCCTGACCTGGAAAAAAAAATAGCTCCTGAGATGAGAGTCAACATCTGAAGGGGTCACTTGCTAACTTCACACACTTCCGTCCACAAATGTTACGAACCAGCAGTGGGTCAAAGACTTCTTTCCTCTCCTGTGAGCAGTTTGATAAAGTCCATCCTCCTCACCTTAAACAAGTTTCGAACGTTTGTGTGAACTGTTCTTTTAACATTGACCAAAGTATGACATTGTCCTTCACTGAAGTCTCAAGTTGAAGTTTGAATTCTTCTTTGATAGAGTAACCTTAATCTTCAGTTCCTGACAGGAGTTTGATTGGTGTGGAGTCACTCCACCATTCACTCCTGATCTTTACTACCTTTGAAAGCTTGGGTCCATCTGAGCAAACATCTTCTCTGAGGCGTTTCTTTGTTTAGAATCTGAAGTGTGCTCCACTCCTCTCCTACAGCTCCTGGTGTAACTCGGAATGTTTGCCTGGGTGAACTACTGCGAGTCTCAGTCAGGTAGAAGGGGAGGGCAGAAGATCAGCAGATACTTCCACATCAGGATGCAATAAAGCAAGTAAAATACCTTCACTGCCCAGCCGTCAGTTTGTTTGCTCAGTCGGCCCTTGGCTTTAGTGCCTCCTAATCTAGAGATAAGAGCTGTCTCCTCCTCCTAGCGACTCTCATCAGAGATGTTTGGGAGGACGATTGAACCCAAACAGGACTCCTCCAGACACTCACACACAAGGTGCTGACAGTTGAAAGGTCTGGTTTCCAGGTCGCGGACGCTGAAAGCTGCAGCATGTCGAAACTGATCTGGTGTCAGAGATAACATCAGATAACAGCTGTGAGCCGGGGACGCCCTGCACATTACCCAGAATGCCTGAGGATTTGCATATGCTCGGCTGGAGCCGTGTTTGACTAGGGCGGATAAGCAAATCCGAGGCCACTCTCTCTAGCTGTGTATCTGACGGTTGCTGCTCTATGAGGCTCGGCACACAGGAAGTGCTCACTTGACTGCATCCTATTCAAGCCTTTCATAGAGAAACATAGAGGTGTCGAGCAGGGCCTCCGGGGGGCGCTGTGACTGGTTGAGAGACTGAACGAAGCGAGTGAGACTCATCCCACGCGGACAGAAGAGGAAGTCAGGCTCAGCAGTGGTTGAATGTAATGCGGTGAACAAAACGACACAAAGGCTGGAGCATTGCTCTTCTCTTTGCTTCTGTAATGCTGTGATACTTTAGTAAAGCTTTCACAAGTGTATCACCAGTAACACATGTCCTCGGACCAAATCTTCCCTCGCCATGATGTCACGCTTCCCATTCCGTGTTCAGACGGTACCGTGCACGAGCCCAGACTCAGAAGTGCCATTTTCTTGTTACAAGCTTAAAGATAAAAAGAAAAACCTCTAAAGCACTTAATTAATCCAGAATCAGCTGGAGGCTCTTCTCTGAGCTCTCTTCTCTTATGATTTAGCTTTCCACTAATGGCTTGTTGTGTTTTTCTCCATCGCTCTGGATAAAAGCATCTGCTAAACGGAGTTCAGGTAAATCTGATGAACGGCGATGGATTACGTGATAAAAACATGCTGTTTCAAAGTGGTCGTAGATAAATAAAAACCATCTTCAAGAAAGATTCCCTGTACTACTTCAATCAGTTTAGAAATCCTGAGTGTTCTGAAGCACAATAATAATGATTAAAACAAAAGTAAAAAAAAACATTCAAAGTGTACTGTTTTTGATCAAAATGCTTGTAGCCCTCATATTTTGTGGGGACCTCAGCAAGCATGTGCTGTTCTTAGATCTGTGAAGGTGTTCAATGGGAGCATCGCATCCTCTCCCAGCAACATTCCGAGCTCAGACCCAGAGAGAGCACCGGGCACGGGTGAGAGTGCTTCTGTGAGGATAAAGGCCATGGATAAAGCGGTGCAAAAGGAGGAGGGTTCGAGAGGAAGCCCGGGGGTGTCGGTGAGCTTCCAGCGGGGGCTCGGAGTCACAGCAGACAGGTGCTTTACGGCGTGTTGACACAGCTGCTCTGCCACTTCCTGTTGATCCTCCCAAACGAGAGCCTGACAGAATAGCATCCCCATTATTTCTGGAGAGGATGGAGAGCGCCCCGAGGTTCTTGGTGAGATAGTCAAATGTGAGTCTAGAGAACGCAAATGCGGTGTGCCATCTCTCCGGAGCAGGCTATGGAAACGCATGCAAACTCAGGGGTGTGTCAGCAAGAGCCTTTTCAAGGATTTGCTTGTGATGAGGACATGCAAAACTGGGTCAGGCTTTTCTTTAGGCGCTGGATGCAATCACCAGAGATTACAGAGAGACTGTTTTAATTACAAGATCTACAAGATCCACAGCTGCCTTTTTACAGCCGCAGAAGTGTCAGCTCCTCCAGAAAGTGAGAAGCAGCGTTATGACAACACAGCGGGGCTGTTAGCAGAGATGAAAGCAGATCGCTTTTACACCAGCATCTAACCAGGTGCATCACGTGACCGGTTATGCTCCGCTGTCAATAATGGACTCTGATATAATGAGGCTACACACAAAGAAACAAACTGTGAAGTCCCCGCGCCAGTCATGGCTAGAGACTGTTAATAAGCCGGTTATTAACGGCATGGAGCAGCTCAGCGGAGCTCTGTTCGCCTTCTCTGTGGCTGAAACGCAGCCTTTTCAAACAGCATCCCTCACGACGCCCTGCTGTCTACACAGGGAGCCCGCTAGCTCTGGAGACACGACCTCCTGCCCTAACTCTCAAAGATCCACCCGGGGAGGATTTTCCAAACCCGCGAGTCTCAGCTGAAAGGTGGAGGAGTGTGTATCGCCAGCACAAGGAAAGCAAACACTCGCACCGCACAATACACACGAGCGCGCGCACAATACACACGCTCCGGACCGCCGCTCTTCAGACTCCGCTTCCTCTTAAGCTCGGAGACGAACAAAAGAAAACACGCTCTGCTCACCTGTAAAGATGCTAATGTCCTATTCCCGTCATATACAACGAAACCCGTCGCGTTTATCCATCGTTTCACAGCGCACGGCGGTACATTGTTGACGCACTCGACGACAGAGAGCCGAGCGGAGCCGGCGAGGGGAGGAGCTTCCTGTTTGACGTGGGAGGGCCAACGGAAGGAGTTTCCCGCCTCAGGGGAATAACGTCCTTAGCATTCATCGTCGTTATTATAATTAATACTATTATTAAATACATATATTATCATCACACTATTTTTACTATTTCTGTCATTATTATCATAATCGGCAGCTACTTAGTTACGTCACCGCTACAACATTAATATTAATGAGCATAGCTCTGAGAGCACGAGGAGGAGGGGCGGCGAGCACCTGCTCCTGGGGCACCGGCCCGGGTGGACCCCCCACGCACTCACTCAGACCGGGGACCGGGAACGGGAGCCGCGTATCGATTACAAGCGAAAGCAGGAAAAGAAAGCAGCTCTCGGAAGAGAAGAAGCGTCGGATTGCTGTGCACTTGTCGTTGTAACAATCACAACCTGCGATGACTCACGGAAAGAGATAAACAAGTTCTAAGTTGATGACTTCCTGCACACTGACATAACCAGCAGGGGGCGGTAGAGCCTCTGCAGCCTCCCTAGAGCTCAAGGGTGACGATGAGGAGGAGGATGATAGGCTTCCCACTATTAGCAGAAACACAGTCTGACTTCTGAAAGATAGCAGCTGGAGAAAGATAGAAAGAGAGAGAGACCTCGTACAAGTCGAAGCATCTCAGAATTACCCCGAGAGCAAGAAATCGCTCCTGATCCATGAAGATTCTCATGTGATCTCCATCAATCGAGCATCAACCACAGAGAGAATCAAATAAATAACCATAGCAACAGCAGCAGCACCAAGCATTATTGTTAAGATTGTTCCTGCTATTATCAGTTTTAAGTATTAATACTTAAAAGTACTCTTTTCATCATCTTCCATATGATTATAGCTATTGCAGCACTTCTTTTAATATCTAGAGATCTTTTTATGATTACTACTTTTGCTATTATTATTATTATTCATACTTCTATTAGCATAATAATAATAATAATAATAATAATAGTCGTAAAATAATGTTGGTATTACAATAATAATTTATTATTTTATTACCATTGTCCTGGCTTCTATTAACTCTATTATTATTATTAATAATACTGCTATTATTATTCTTATCGATATTAATATTAGTAACAATGTTCATACTAATATTAACATTATAAGTAGTATTAACATGATACCTTTGGATATTGTTTATTTTTTTACTGTTATTATACTATTATTGTAATCGTTTACATTATTATATTATTTTACAGTAGCAACAGTGTCGCTAGTTATTGCTCGATCCTCGTCGCTGCTGCTGAAGGTAATGGTGGACTGGTCTGAGAGCAGAGGAGGGGACCAGCTTTCACTCTCAGAGAACATCAGCCTCCCGTTACTAAGCAGCCGGAGTCAGCAGGTGACGAAAGGCTCCCTACACCGCTGCAGCAGCTCTTGCCGGAGCCAGCTCCTCCCTCTCCCTCTATACCAGAGCATCCACACCTACTCTCGCCCCGCTGCGAGTTCCAGTGAAGTCCTGATGGATGCTTCAGCTCTGATCTGCTACCTCAGCACCTGCAGGACAGGCTCAGAGAGGTCCCTCTACAGGAAGATCACCTGCTCCATAAGTCTGCATCACCTCAGAGCTGCGGTGATCCTGATAAACTCTGCACAACTCCAGGCAGCAGCCTGACTCGTCCCGCGAGGAACCATTCGCCAGCACACCACGCTCTGAGTGAGATGTTTCCTAAAGCACACGCTTTCATTATTCCTCAGCGGAGCCCGAGGCCAGAAGCGCACATCCTGTCGTTCAGATCCGCCTCCCTCTCTCTCTCGCCCCCGGCAGCTCTCTCTTAATTTAATAAAAGGCTTAAGCTCCATCCTGCTTAGCAAAGATCTCTCTGCTGCCCTGAAATTCATTACAGAGCATCAGCGACACGAGACAAGGCTCTGAATAAATGAATGCTCTGAAAGGAAGGTGGCCTCGCGTCCAGGACACTCCTCAGCAGATCTCGCCTCAGATCAGGAGAAGCCGGTTTCACCTCAGATTAACCCCATGTTAGAGCCCTACGCTCCGGTCGAGCCCTTTGTTCCAAACGAGAGCGAGGGCTGTTGTTAACCCTGGGTTAATGAGCTCCGAGTTTGATGATAACCACCTTCTAATGTGTGCAAACCAGTGGAGCAGCGCTCACAAGAGCACAGTGCTGAGGGAGGACGGCGCATGCTGCCTCACACGCTTCAGCGAAACCATCAGACAGGAACAGATTGAGGCCCAGCCGATGCTTCTGCTGAGTTTGTGCTCTTCAATCAGCAGAGAGCTGTTCAGAAGTGACCACAGAGAGAACTGCAGAACTGTAGCTCTGTCTCTGAGATGTTTCCTGTGAATCAAACAAAAGCCAAAACACTTTGTGACCGCTTCATCTCAGCCATTGTATTACTTTTCTAACCTGTCAAACATTAAAGTGGTCTGGAAGCTTGTTCCTCCGGTGCTCCTCACTGAGACAAAAGTTGTATCCTCAGCATCTCTGAGAAAACCATATCTTAGTGCTCCAGGCCAGCTATAGCTTCAGAGGAGCTCCGGCTCGTTTATCACTCGCTGTCGCACACAGCGCGACCTTAGGGTCAGGAGGTCGTGGCAGAGGGTCAGAGCTTTCAATCCAGACAATGAGAGGGTAGAAGGAGAAACCAGCTTGTCTCTGGAGACGCTCTGGTGCTGCAGCTCAATCTGAAGCTCTGCCTTTGCATCGTGTATCGTCAGAGCGATGCGCCGCGAGCAGCGGTTATTCTCCTTTAATGCTCTTTTCTAGTCATGTGACCACCCACAAACCGAGCTTCACTTTTCATGTTCAGATGGTAAAGTAGGTTCTGAGTTAACATTTTAACCGTTGAGTGAAAGCTGGACCCGACACGCGTTCTGATTTGATTACTCCCAGGTTCCTGTAGTTACTATGGTCCCATTCTCAGGGAACGGTGCATGAAAATGAGCCGCTGTTGGTTCTGCAAAAGCTCCTTGATCTTCAGCACTGGCTCCACGATGTTCAGAATACAAATCTAGCTTCTGATGGTCCTGGTCTGGTTTAGAAACCCGTGCATCATTTACCAGTGCACAGAGAACCCTGGCCACATCTCTCTCTGAGACGAGTGTCCTGTGGTGAGGCGTGAGGAGCGGTGCTGTGCCAACGCCTCGTGTTCGACCGGTTCTAATGGAGGAGAGTGGTGTAGGAGAGACTGCCGCCCACTAATGCACTCATCACACTGATTTCCACTTCTCCTTCTTGTCTTGTTTTTCTTGGCATCTCCTACTGTTGAACCAGCTCTGGAATGCTCTCCTCCTCTCCGCCGCCGTCCGCTGACCCTGAGCTCTGAGCCAAGCAGCCCTAATGCACAGAGCTCTCCTCGCAACCATCAGAGCCTCCACACCCGCAGCGCAGCACCAGTAGATCTTTCTGACGGCTACTTCACAAGGAAAACATTCCCGCCCGCTCCAAGTGCCCTGGCGTCTGGGCTTTCCCCCAAGAGCACCGAGGATATTTCTGATTACTGAAAATAACCAAACAAACAATTAACAAAGTGGAACACACACACTGCGCCATCTAATGGCAAGGAGCAGCACTACAGCCACCACAAATCCCACCCCACTGGTTCAGGAAAGGGGTAAAGCGTGTGGAGACCCAAGAATCCTTTTGGATTAATGTCCTCCTCCGAACCCGTGGAGCAGCAGGAACGGCACTCGGTTAATGGTCGTTTCCCAGCCAGTGCTGCTTACATCAGCTGGAACAAACCTGGGCTGACAGGGGCTTGCCGGGGCCTCTGGCCTTTGACTCCTTGCATCTGTGACGGAGCGATGGGGCGACACACACGCAGCCCTGACCTTCAGCCTCACCCCTCACCGCAACATCTGCTTCTGCGACGGGCACCAGCAGGGGCAGCTTTGCTCACAGTGGCACTGCCACATGGGGCTCAACCAACCAGTGACCCGTTGGAGAGCTGCCTCCAGCACCTGCCCCGCGACTGGTGCGATTGGCATCTATGCAGACAGCTCTCCTGGCACCATCTATCCACCATATGCCCACAGCAGGCACGACGAGCCTCTCTCAGTGCCTTAGCAATAAAATGGACTTGAACTCTACACAAGCACCGAACACCTGAAGCCTGACCCCGGCCTCCGGGAGTTTTGAGTCGACGCCACACTCACGTCACACGGATAGCTCTTAAAGAGGCTCTAGATCTGATGGTGAGGGAAATAGCGGCAACACGCGGTCCTTTACAGGCTCACAAAATAAAACTGAACACTAGAATAAAACAAAGATGAAAAGATGAGATTTCCAGACACACAGAGAAGGGAAACAGAGGCTTTCGAACTCTGTTCTAACGTTAGCCTTAGCACAGTTACTTCCCGGTTGCTAGCCTAAAAAGAGCTCAAATCTATTCGTTTCACTCACTCCCAGAGAACTACAAACCGCCCTACATTACCCAGAATTCCTTCGATTACAAAAAGCCCTTCAAGTAATGATACACAACACGATTAATGCTAGGAATCTGTGTGAGGGATGCGATTCGAGAGAACAGAAGCGAAAAACAGCTCGCTGGCTTCTGAACGGCTATTTAATGTTTACTTTATAAATAAATCAGAAGAAGCTGCATCACAGAACATTCAGGATTCAGATCCACATCGTCATTATCATCCCGTGGGATCTGTAGAGAACACAAACACGTGTCCACATTTTAAAAAAAGCTGCATCGATTACCAACTCTTCGATCAGAAACAGCTACAGAAAACAGAGCTTTACGCTTTGGTAATTCTTGTGAATTATGTCAACAAAGAATAAAAGGAATATCTGGCCTCTCACGCGTCATCGAGTGTTTTTGCAATCTGGCAACCAATGACTTCATAGAATCTAGATACAGCATCATCCCTCACTCACGAGTTTGTACATCCACGCTGAGAAAACCTCAAGGAGCACAGAGAGCCACCTATTTTTCCCATTAGTTGAATCAATTGATTAGATTCAGCCCCAGCAGCTCCTTCTCCAGACAACCTGGGACTCCTCCTCTGGGACGGCCCTGGGATCATCAGGTGCTTCCGATGGTTTCTCTCAGAGGTTTTAATATCAGATCTGGAGCAGATCCTAGTGAAACGCAACAGAAGAAAGCACAAACTCTCACGACTCCTCGATCGCCTCCTTTTCTCCTTGAAACAGTCGCTAATGTCCTGCCAGAGAGATTAAAGAGAGTGAGAAGCTCCAGCTCTTCTCTTTCAGAAGCAGCTCAATCATTTCTGCCGTTGATCAATAATTCAGAGCAGAGAGGGTGAGGGTGAGGGTGGCATCCCCTGGTGTTCCTGTCTGTCTCTGATTAGCGGCGAACGCTGCTTCTGGAGCTCGAGGAAGATCTAGAGATCACACACACACACACACAGAAGAGCCACATCCCTGATCAGAATTAGAAGAATGTCTCCTGGAGGAAAAGCCTCTCGATGAGCTCAGTGCTGTGGCCCGAGCAGATCATCTGAACCCTACGGCAGGCACCTTCACCACTAAAAAGCATCGCATGTTAGCTAGGTGCAGCTGCTGAACCGGGCCACACCTCAGATCATAACTCAGATCCTGGGCGAGGAATAGAGCCACAATGGCCATCAATAATCAATCTTCCCTCCGTCTGCTGGTCCTGAGTGTGCCAGCGCTCCCTGCCGGGCTCAGGCCTGGCACCTCTTGTCTGCTCCTGATCTGTGCCCGCTGCAGCTGTTCTCCTGTGCTCCGTGTGCCCACTGCAGGCTAGAGGCAGAGCCTGGAGCTCATCACCTCTCTCACCAGCCATATGGGCCTGCCGTCCAGCGTCTATCCTAGTCAGACATAGACATTCACCAGCTCTCTAGAGCGACCAGACCAAAAGAATCAGACAGGAAGAGATCCGGCAAACACGCGGCGTCTCGCTTGCAGACGCTCTCTGTGATGTTTGTTTATATCCTGCTGTATTAAACAGAGCGATAATCATCCTTATCATCCTCCAAATCAATCCTTATCATCCCTGAATGGTAGCTGTGCCCTCGGAGCCAGCTGCCTGCCCCACTGTGCCAGGACCCAGTCTAGAAAAGAGTCCAATGATCCAGTTCCTCCAATGGACGACATGCTTTCTGTAATCAATCTGTTCGATAAACTCCAGGAGCTTATGAAACGAAACCATCCAAATGTTTATATTTGGGGCTACCAAAAGTTATTCATTAGTGCTACTTACGGCAGCAAATAAATGTTAATAAATTTATTACCCAGAACTCAGAGCCGCTGCAGGGGCAGAACGGTCAGTATAGACACTTCTCTATCCCTTCAAACAATTGCAAAAATTAAAGTGTAGCTCAGAGTCCCTCCGGATGCGGACCGGACCCAACAACTCCTGGACCACTTCACTTTAAACGAGCCACTCATGCGCATCACTTCCTGTGAACCACAGGGGAGCGTACCCATAGAGATATAGAGATATGGAGAGATAGAGAGATAGAGAGATGATGAGAGTCTTCATGACTGCAGTTCTGCTTCCAGATGGCAGCAAGAGAGAAAGATGTTTCTCTAGATTAGAAGATATCTATCCTCTCTCTCTCTCTCTCTCTCTCTCTCTCTCTCTTGTCAAGTAATCACTGAAGAACGGCGTCTGACACCGTCTCCATGGCAACCGTTCTTCAGATGGGGACAGCGGAGCGGTGTACGTGACACAGACTGCGGCGATGGAGCGGTGCCTTTGAGAGAGCGCAGGGCCGATGGTCTGGGTTTTATCTTCTCGTTAGATCTGAGGAGCATCATTTGCTCAAACACTCTCTCGAGTAAAGCACTGGAAAGTTTGAGTTCAGGTTGAGAATGTGAAGGGGGGGGTGAGACCCCCCGGCAGAGAACAGGTTAGAGGCGATGGTGTTTCCAGCGACTGAAGACAAGAAACAACGCTTTGTTTTTCCTGGGTTTCCGTCAGAGAGAATCGAAGAGGGTGCAGTGTAACGTCTCACCACTAGAGGCAGGAGTTCCAAGCTGCTGCTACTGATTCTGACCGTGAACAAGATCTTCTCTTATCGGATGCTTATTAATAATCATGAGCTCCCACAGCCCCGCCCTTAATGGAGCTCCATGAATAATGCATGAGCTCTGAGCGCGGCGCCTCTGTCAGAGGGCAGGGAGAAACATGCTCCTCTGCCCCGAACACACAGCCCCGCACTCCGGAAACGCCAGGAGGATGCAGAGTGCTCCTCACACCTGAACCCTTCTCCGATAAAGTCTCATCTTTTCAAATCTACCCTTCTCCATCAGATGAACCGTGAAGGAAATTCTTTAATCCAAAGAGGTTCATGGAAGACGTTCTGTAGATGTTTGCTCACCCTCATATCGGCTTAATCATGATCCGTTCCTGCTGGGATTCAAACCTTGAACCTTTGCTTTGTTAGCACTATGCTCTACACCAAGAGGAACCCTTTTAGAACCCTGCTGATGTGTTCCAGCATCACGATCAGACTCAAACCAGGAAAGAGCTTCATCATCAAAAACAACTAGATCAGACATCGAGAAAGTCAGGAAACATACGCGGAGCAGAGCGGCTGATGCTGAACTTGAGCAGAGCTCTCCACTGACCTGGCATGAAGTAGACGGGAGCTTTTAATCCGAACATGTTCTCTCTCACAGCATCATGACTCCGGGTGCCGGCGGCGGGAAGTGTGGCGATTACAGATCCGTCCGGAGCGAGGGAGATGCTACGCACCCCTTACAGACTGCCAGGCTCAAGGTTTGAGGCTCAGAGAGCTTTGAGGCTCATCACCCCGAATCATCTAACGGCGGGTGAGCGGTGTGTGCGGGTCACCGGCAAACATGAGCCCGGAACATCTCGCTTCAGCACGGGTAATCCTTCAGTGTGCTCGTCCCGCGAAGCACAGTCCCATCCGCCATCCCAGGATGAGGCTCTGAGCGACTGCCTCTCAGTCTCTCTCTCCTCCTGCACTCGAGGAGGAGCAGAAAGCCCCGAGGACGCAGCGTGGACAGCAGGGAGGAGGGAGGACAAAGAGAGGGGGGGATGTTTGCGGATCCTCCCCTGAGCATCATTACAAGCAGCGGTACGGCGCTCGTGATTGGCCGGGGAGTGAATCGCTTGTGAAGGGCTTGTGTTCAGGATGCTGCTCTGACACAGGGCTCGTCTTCAGCGGAGGAGGTGCTGCTCCTCACACGCGCTGATTCAAACAAGTGCACATCCACAGAGCAGAAGGTCGACCTTCTCTCTTCTCTGCCACACGAGGATCACATCCACGAGAGGAACATGGTGATGCTGGAGGTACGAGGATGGTGAATGGAGCTCCTCTACAAATGCTGTTCCTGGAACCCGTCCTCTCCCTCACGGGCTCCTCAGAAAGGCAGAACTCCTCTCTCAGAACCATCTCCTGGCTGTCTCCCGCTCAGGGTATAATCTACGCCTGCCCCTGACCAAAGCCCTTCTGCTCCACGAGCTCTGACAAGCATCACACTGTTTCCACAATAGCTTCTTGCGCTCTAGTGTCATTCAAATATAGAAATATTAACATATGCTTTAATTAATTCATAATTCTATATATATATTTTAGCCGCAATGCTAGTTATTACAATGTAAAGCACCATAGATTTATGCTAATAATATATAATATTAGCATGTTGCGTTTGTCTGGAGTTTTAAAGAAAGGTTTGGGTTCAGTTCTACAAGAAACAACACACAGAGAGGAATCCTTCTTTCTCTGAACCACATTTCATTAAACAGAAAAATATTTTAGTTCTTATGGACTTCCTTATGGATGTTTTATTTGTAAAGTTTTAAGGGAAAATATTTTCTTTAACAGAGAATTGTACAATAAACATTTTAAAGCTCTATAATATACTATCCACACAAACACTTGAAAGATAAGGAACTGCTGCAACGACTCTACCAAACAAACAGCTGGCAAGGATTCACGGCAATTTTTAAATGAGTGTTCAGGACTGAGTTTGCAGAAACACTGCACCTCGGTTCAGTGTTGAAACAGGAAGCGTCTGCATACAATCCTGCAGTACGCCACGAGAGTAACAGCAGCGCGGTCCTCGTTTCAGCCACTATTAGCCTGGAGTTTGTAAACACAGCAGTGACGACAACGACAAACTTCATCTCCTTTTTTGGGATGCATGGACCCCGGGTACACAGCGTTTTAAAATGACCAAAAATGTACCGTTACATGAAAACAAAGCTCCATTTCCATGTGGACGAACAGCGTAACTGTGCAGAAAAACCCTGTTTCCTAGATGTACGTGGGGACGCCTCTGTATCGTCTTTCACGTATATTCTACATTCTGCTGCATTTCTCGGGTTCGTTTGCTTTAGGAGCAGGAACAGCGTTTGGATCACAGCTCATAATTGATGTAACGCGGGATTAGTTCTGGTTTAAGATCATTGACGAGGAATCAAAGACACGTTCCTGGTTTGATGAGGCCTCGATCAAACCTAGATCACGTTTTTAGAGTAAACCCTCCAGGATTGCCAGGAAATCGAGCGATGTTGAAGATCTAGGGTTTGCCGCACCAATCGGAGCTCAGGAGCACTGGGATCTTCGGCTGATTCATTAAAGTTTGAACAGAGGAAACGGCCTCCCACTCGGAGCATGTTGATGGCTTTTAAACATATCACTCCTGTCAGGAGCAACACACAGCCCACCCCCAGCGTTCAGTCAGGCGGCGGTGGGGGTTTCTCTATCTGCTGCCAGCACGAGAGAGAGAGAGAGAGAGAGAGAGAGAGAGAGAGAGAGAGACAGCTTGTACCCCTAGGGCTCTCGCTCGCGCTGTGTACCTGCACACTCTCAGATAAATGACTATCTGTCTCTACCTCCCCCATCCTCCAGAAACATGCCACAGAGAGAGGCAGACAAGCACACAGAGAAGCTCTAATCAGAGAGAGAGAGACAGATGGAGAGAGCGACAGATGCACAAGAGATGGCTGGTCCTGCTGAGAACACTTACACAGACAGGAAAGAGCCGCTCGCGCTAGTCTTTCAAACACAAGCGTTTAGCGAGATTCAGTTCTGTCCATGAGCTAGTTTCACTGAGAAGATCCACCCAACGACCCCGAAGCTTGATCCCAGCCGGTTCTGAGTTCTGCTGATCAGAGCAGAGCCCAGCCAATCACAGCTGAGCATTCACCGTAGCCGTCACATTTCTACTGGGATCTACAACCATCCCACCCTTCACCGAAGGATAGAGACGTCATCCTCTGATCCCCAAGTGAAGCTGGTCTTTCTAGAGGTGAGGCGGAGCTCTCTACTTGTTTCTCCTCTGATTTCTCCTCGTTTGAGCAAAAACAAGCCCCAGGTTCATTGATGGATCTCCCACAAGTTCCTCCTGAAACCATTAGAACTAGTGCACCTGTCCGAGGCCACGGAACACTGGAGGGAAGATCATCCGTGTGTTCTGAATCGAGCTCCATCAAGAGGAGCTGGATCAGTTGTATCAGAAGCCCACCGTAGAACATCAGAAGTTTGGTTTCAGTAACGATTCACAAACGGTTCCCTGGTGACCCCCGTGGCACCATTGAGCTGCTGAGTAAAGCTTCAGCATTAGCTTCAGGAACAGTTTCTGATTCATGCGAAGCTCGAGGGGCCGACGCTCTCCTGAACCTGTTGATTGCAGTTATTTGCTCTGACACAAACAGCCGCTGAGCTCCATTAACATCGAGGAATGTTCACACACACACACACACACGCACGCACACACACACACAGAACAAGCCGCGCCTGACCTCGGGGTGAGCAGATGGTGCCACGGAGCTCATCACAGGATTCCCCTGTTCCTTTACGGCCGGGGCTGTTAGAGCTCTGGGGTAATTTACAGCTTCGGTTCCCCAGGGTCGCCTCCGCCGAGTCTCCAGACAAAAGCTCAGGCCTCTTCCTGTCTGCCGTCTCCAGAGAGTCTCTGGGCGAGGAGGCTCTGAAGATAAGCAGATCATGGAGTCACTTCTTCAGAGCTACGGACGGCCTCCCCCTGAACTCAGCTGTGTGACGGCGATTCCCAAGCTTTGAAATGGTGAAGCCAGCAGATTCAGAGGCGACGAGACTCTCTCTGGTTTCCTAAAACAACCTCCAAACCCGAAACAAATGTTCGGATGGTGCCTGGAGTATCTGCAGGAGTCGGTCACAATATCATTGAGTCTCCTGCAGGCTGAGATCTTCCTTGCCCCGTTGTCCAGAAACACACAAGGAAATCATGGAAACTGCAGGAATAAATATCACCAAATCCATCACTGAAAGATGAACCAAGGGTTTGCTGGTCGCGGTACGAGCTGATGTGCTTGAAGCCGTGCCGTCACAGTGCAGGAGGAATCTCCAATCTTAGACCCTTTCCCCATGGATTTGAGCAGATCAGACAATGTTTGCATGAGTTACAGACTCTTTGATCCTGGTTTTAGATCATTTACATATTGATTTTAAGAGACTCATATGAAATCGTTTTGAAACAATCAGTTTATGACGGCACAAACCATGAAGCTGCTTCTGTCCCTACTCTAAACCATTTGAACACTACTTGACATCTCTCTCAGATCTTTTGCTTTCCACATGGTCTGGCTGTAAACATCGGAATCTGTTCTGAATGTTTTCTTCTGGACGGGTCTTTCGGGTTCTCCGTGTTCTCCGTGCTGTGTGCTGCCTCCATGGCTGAGTCTGAATCTGAGCTTCTTTCTTCATGCCTGCACTGGTCTGGTCCATTTCCTGCCAGTGCACACAGAGGTCTCTTAGCAACCGCATCCATCAGTGGAGGGGGAGATCTGAGAGGAGCACGCTCCGTTTCAGAAGGTTTGGATGTGGTACAGCGTGATGACGAGCGAGGTCTTTTTCCCCACACGGCTAGAGATGGAGCTGACCCCAGGAAAGCAGCAGAGCTCTAGATCAAGTTTGAACTTTCCTCGGAAACAATATGATTGCTAAGCTCCGCCCCTTTGCAAATGTTATGGCATTGTAAACAACTTATTAAAAATAAGTTATTAAAAATAGAATAGAACAAAATGTTTTTTCAAAACGTGACTGAAATGTTTTTCAGTGAGGATTTTATGGGGAGGGACTATGAGAAAATCATTTGCATCTCATTTGCATGAGAGACAGAAGAAGACGATGAAGAAGAATTTAGACAAGGATTTCTCCATTTGTTGGAAGATAGATCACATCAGCAGTCTTACTGACCTGGAGTCAGTCTGTGTAAGCTTAGCAACGGCTAGCACTGTTAGCTGAAGTTGATCATGTTAGCGTTGTGAGTCTATGATAGACTACATAGCGGAGGAAGGGATCTGGAGGCGGCCTGCAGACGCGAGGGCATTTGGCAGCGGTGCTTCTGAGATCCGCTCCGAGGCTCTTGCCGTGGATCTGAGCCGGAGAGCTCAGAGTGTGTTTGACAGCTCATTACTCGCCTGAAAGCCACATAGATCACGCTGTGTTTGGCCGTCTCATCGCTCCGGCACCGACTGCAGATCTGCCATAAAACCGTCTTCTTCTGCACTTTAAGAAATGAAGGTTCTTCAGGGGTTTTTAGCGAGTCCGTGTAAAGCTCTGTTAATGCTCGAGTGTGATCCCGACGGGCTCCATCTTTCATCAGATCTCACCATAGACTCCAGCATAGCAGCTCGAAATACACTCTCGGCATGAGAAAAATTATAGTTTATCAAGGAGTGAACTCTTTCTATCGAACGTTTTTAGAGAATCTGTTGAAGGGCTATTGGCTGGTGTTCCTGGGCACTCCGATGAAGCAGGAAGTTGCAACAGGAAGTGTGTTTTCTGATCAACATCTCAACGTTTATGAGCCACTGATAAAAGGTGTGACGATATTTCGCAAAGCACAAAAGCCACGATATGCATTATCCCTAGGTGGCGATATGCAGCTCCAGATATTGTATTTTTTAATTAACACATAGTTCTAATTTAACGTTGCTGAAATTAAACAGTAAAATTGTTTTAGAAATAAAATTCTTTTAATTATTTTGCTGCATATTGCATCGTGAGCCCTGTATCGAGATACGTATCGAATCATGAGGTGGTCAGTGTATCGTTAGACTCCTAAAAAAACATTTCTGCAGGTGGTTTTACACACAATAATATTTTAAGTGTAATTTCATCAAATGATAAAAAAAAAATTATATTTCGTAAAGTACTGGCCTTCAGAACCTAAACGAACACTGAGAGAATAAATAGTGATGTTCTGCTGCTCTCCAGATCTGCTCATAGCATCGTTAGCATTAGCTTAGCATAGATCATTGAATCCAATCAGACCAGTAGCGGTTCAGAACAAAATGAGGATCATGTTTTCCCTCTTCAAACCTTCGCTCTTTTAGAAAGTACATTGTGTTGAAGACGCTCCTCCCTCCAAGTGTAAAGTTCAGGGAGGTTTTCAGGTGGAGAAACACATTTCCAGCACATAACTGTAGTGAGGTCAAAGTAAACGAAGTTACAGCAGCGGAGGAGAAATCTCATGAAGAGAAAACCCGACAGCAGCCCTGGAGCATCAGGGAGCACAGGAAGTACCTCAGAATCAGTGCAGCATACATTCATTAAAAAAATGTTCTTTTAAAACAAATCTTTCAACATTCGATTCTGTTCTCAAAACAAAAAGTGAGAGCTGGTGCGTCTTTAGGAGGAGAACAATCCCTGCAGAGTGAGCTCAGCCCAAACACAGGCGCCATCTTAGGAGAGGAGCGGAGAGGAGCGTGCGGGGTGTGGAGGGCAGGGTTCTGGGCACAGGGCCTGGGCAGCAGCAGATGGAGCAGAGCTTCAGACCTCCCCTGCTGAGAGGATGCCAGTCTCAGCCCTGGCACAGCTCTGGGGCATTCACTCGCAGAGAGGACACTCAAACACGTGCAGATCTGAGAGATTCGTGTTCATGAGGGTCGCACTCAGATTCTTTCGGATCCATTAAACGCTCAGATCTGAGCTGCAGGCTTCCCCGAGGAAGCTCTCGGCTCTAAATCTGCAGCTCTCTGTCCGGAGTAATACCGGCTCACGAGGCAGGACCGGATTAGCCGGATGAGCTAGCCATGCATCTGCAAACAATAGCTGTCCGCTGATGAGCCTCTGAGCAGCAGAGAGAGAGAGAGAGCTGAACCCCGGTGCTGCTCTCATGTGCTATCGAGAGAGAGATTGGTGATGTATCTCTGCGGGCCGGGGGAGGGGTCAGCGGTTGATTTTCGGACTCTGAAGCGTTCTGTGCAGAAGTGGTTTCGAGTTCAGCTGATGGATCCTTGGCTGGAGATACATTTGTGCTCCGACACTGATGGAGCTGATCCATCTCTGAGCCGGGGAATGATTGAGAGCCCTTTCCTCAGGAGCACTTCATCTTCAGATAACGAGCCGATTGTGATTCTAGCGGCTCCTGGCTCCTCCATGAGACTGTGATCGCTCGCTCGTGCTGGGCTTCACACCTAACAGATGGACCACTCGCTGAGAGGTCGTTCTTGCAGACGCGGTCAATGCTAAACCACTTTGTTTGGATCGATGCGTCGATGGGGACGGTGTGGAAGAGCTCCATCACAATAACCCCAATATCTTCTGACAACTGTTCCACCGTCCCTAGACCCCTCCCCTGAACCTGGATCCACCAATTAGAGCTTCTAGAAAGAGTTTTCTGGAAACCTGAGCTCATCGGGTTTGATTAAGAACAACATTTTGTACAAAAGCACATTTTTTAAGAAATAAATCATGTTTGCGAGAATGCTAATCTTTGCTTGAAGCTCAAAGCTTGATCTTCTGGGGCTTTCGCAGATGGTACCTGACCCTAAGCTGCACTAAAACAATATAAATGATAATAAAGCGAAATCACAGGAGCAGGAGATGACGAGGACTGAGCTAAAGGAATGTTCTGCATCTTCTCGCGTGAACTCCTGTGGAATCACTAACCAGCAGCGCTGAGGACCAGCGAGAGGACGCGTGGAGAAGGAAAGCAAGGAGAGATGATCTCATGCGTTTCGAGGCTCCGTTGGTTTTCGGTGCCTTCACTGCCAGCTGCATTAGATCCGGTCAGCACACCGACGGGAGAGCTCGAGTGACGGCAGGGAGCGCTGCTTCCTAATGAGCTGTTGTATTGCTTGAAACACAGGCATTGATCATCTAGATGATGTGGTGAAGATGGTGGAAGCAAGCAGAAGAAGCGGATGAGTGGAGCAGAAACCTGGAAGTGGAGCAGTTAGAAACTCCAGGTTTCACTGTTGAAAGAGCTTGTGGGGATAGAACAGCATTTAACATCAGATCTAACATCCGGGTTTGTGGTCGTGCTCGCGTCCACGAAGAACACATCACTGAAGAGCTTCCTGAACCTAAATCGCTGGATCACTAAATCGCTCCCTGGATCTCCATCTTAAACACGACCAGTGTGGAACAAGAGCAGAGCTTCACCTCCGGCTCTAATGCTAATGTTTTGAGTCTCTGTCTTGTGAGGTAAAGTAGATGGACCAGAAACAGGGGAAGGATGATTTGAGCACAACCATCTTTAGCTCAATAAAAGAGAGCGAAAGTAGATCCATCTCCTGTTTTCAACTCCCCAACAACAGGACGCATCGAGAAGCACTAATGATCGACGTGCTCCGTGAGGTATCTCGGCCCCAGGGGGGGTGAACGAGGCTTTAAAAACAACTCTATGTTAGAGGTTTCTGCAGTGAAGTCTGAGGAGCAGTGGACTGAAGCTCCACTGGGATCCATGAGCTCGCGTGTTACAGATTAATCAGCAAATCAGAGCTGACAGCAGCCCGTCCGGCCTTTAACAGAGCCCTAAACGCTGATGATGAGGGGAACAGACAGATCTGGAGAGGGTACGGGCTCCCTGTCATGTGATGGAGGGGTTGCCATGGCTACAGGCGGCTCTGAAGTGTCCACAGAACAGTGTCTCCATTACAGGGCAGGAATCGAGAGCTTTAATGCGTCGCGACTTGACCTTCTCAAAGAAAGCAACAGAGGTGCAGTCGCTCGGGGGGAACGTGCTCACAGGTGTTTCCTGGACCTTGTGCAGAGAAGAACAGAAGCTCCCTCTGCTCATGCGACTGTTGTTCCACCCAGGAACATGTCGTCCTCGCTGAATCCTGCTTCGTGAGGAGCAGCGACATGCAGTCGAAGACGCTTAACCCTGACGTCACCTGTTTGGCTTCACAAATGCAGCAATAGATACAGTCCAATTAGCGGCGCATGCAGCGTACCCTCTGTTCCCAGAACAGCCGTGCACATTGATCCGGGCCCATAGAAAACAAATGATGCGCCTGTGGAACAGGAGGTGATCTCCCCTCCGAGAGACGAGCGCTGGCCTCTCTCGCTAATGGAAATCTATAGCTCCGGATGTGGGAGGCCTGCTTCTGATCGGCCCTAGCCCTGAAGATTAATACTCGTTTGTAAAGGCTTAATTGGTTTCAAACACTCTGCTGCGGCTCGGACAAATCACGCTTCCCAGCGGAGGCCGTGGAAGAAAACGACGCTCTCAGCTCCAGAAGACGAGCCAGACACGAGGATGCAGACTCTTGCAGGAAACGCTTTCAGGTGCTTTTTCCTTTAGGATAATCCACAGGAGAATAAAAGAATAAAAAGGGAACGCAGCGCTGCTCTTTTTGTTCCGGTGCAGTGAGAGAAGATGTGATTTTGTGACGAGCCGCAGGGCCCCAGTCTCCAGAGAGTGTTTGTGACTCCGTCAGCGCTGCTCTGACCACACTCTAATTACGGGCTAATTAACAGGGCAGAGGGCTGCGCGGCGCTCCCCGCACTTATCTCTGGGAGGAGATTGCAGAGGACTAACGTGTTTCCATCGAGAGGGAGAGCAGAGGCAGAACGATGGATTCAGGAGCAGATCCCTGGGCTGATAATGGACGGTTTCTGCCACCGGATCCCCTCCGCCATCGATCGCAAGCGTGAGGATGCACTGAAGTGAGGAGGACGTTCATTGTAAATGATGAAGGGATTGTGAGCTGAGAGAGGAATCAGAGCTTGATCGGGTGAAACCCTGCAGGTCTCACATCTCACAATATTTCAGTTGGTTCTGAACCACTCCACTCCTCTCCTGTCAGCACTCCAGGAAACCCTTGTTGTCATGGCGCCAGAGAGCAAACCCGGGGGCCTCTGCCCTCGCCATGTAAAGGGTTGCCACGGTGATCTCCGGGGAGGAAGGTGTTGATGGATGTGTGGTGTTAAATGGAGGGGGCGAGTGAACGCTGAGAAGGTCGAGAGGACAAAAGCAGCATGAGAATGTACACGGAGATACTGCAGCACCTCCCCCCGGAGTCCTAAATCTACCTCCGTCTGACAGCGCCGGGCCAGACAGGGGCCTCACTGGCGACAAACGCTTTCTGTTCGTGTTCGGGGCTCAGGAACATCAGCAGCAGCCGTGGACTTCCCCTCGCTCCCCGGTGCTGGGGACATCGTTGAGCGCTCACCGATGACACTCATTCGAAACCTGACACAGCAGTATTTGAAACCTTCCAGAAGGCTCTGTGTTCAACCTACTGAGCGCTGTGTGGAGGGCTCTATCTTAGAAGGAAGCCGTTTACAGCTGAGGCCTGATTACAGGGAAAGCAAGAACTGACAAATAAAAAATGTCTTCATTTATTTAAATGTAAGTAGCTTTGGATAAAAATGCATAAACGTAAATGTACAAACGTCCCCGATGTCAACGTTCAGTACGATGCCTCCAAACGACGTTTTGTGTTAGAAGATACCTCCTGTATGAGGAAAGAGATAAAAACTAGCTCAGCCAGCTTTCCTCGCCGCTCTCACTGTGTTTAGCTGCTGATTGGCCTTTTGGCAAGTGATGTCATACCTTTATTTATTTGAGATCTCAACAGAGTAGAGAGCAGGTGCACACACAGAGAAAGTGAGAGAGGAGCTTTCTTTAAGAAAACAAGAGAAGAGCGGCTGATGTTTATCGCACATTTGCTCTAATCGCTTGTGTGTACCTCAGAAAACTCATCCTCCTCAACCTCGTATAACAACATCAACAGTCTCTTAGATTTAGATCCTAGCTCTGGTTCTAGAGTTAATAACATCGCTTCCTCTCCCATCTCTGTTACTGGTGCGGCAGGAAGTGGACCTGTGACGAGGAGGGGCATGTGTTTAGCGCTTCCCCATGCTACCGCGAGGAGAGAAACCCTCCTCCAGGGGCAGCCGGGTCTCAGCAGTGACACACAGACAGAGCGATCTCCGTGGTCTTCGCCGCACCCGCAGCTCTCTTTGTCTGATTCCAAATCTCATTTCCTCGGCTCGTTTAAGAGGCGAGGGCTGCCGGTCAGGGCCGGGTCCCTCTGTTATTGAATCACCCTCTCTCTGGAGGCACGCGCACACGCACGCCGGGCTGAATAATTGAGCAGGTGCTTGTTAACACGCTGATGTGCTGACAGGAACTACATGCTCCGGCTCTTTCTCCTCCATGACAAACTCAGCCCTCGCTAACACAAACAGCGCCGGGGATCTCACAGCTCGACGACATCCTGCAGCTGATGGAAAGCCAACCGAAAGATGGAGCTCGGGGAAAGGAAGGGAGCTCGAGAGGAGTGCCTGGATGAGGATAATGGACGTTAAGGCTTCTTGTCATCAATGCAAACGCTGCTATAAGATGTTCCAGACTGGTATTAACTACTGGTCATGAGCTGGAGGAGCCCTCTGAAGCCGGTTTGGGTTTTATGGGTGCCCTGGTGAAGCTGTAGTTTATCTACTCACCACTGGAGGCAGCTCTCAGGAACAGATAGCCACCGTGTCTTTGTTTTAGACCCTTCCCGATCACTGCTTACTCATGGCGATCTTAAATCACGGGGGGCCGGCACCGCTGCTGGAGATGAGCGCCACCTACGTTTTTCTAACTGATCTGGAGACAGGAATTGAAAAGAGACGCTAGACGGAACAAATCCAGCACAGAACCTCATTCACCATCGCGACACTCGCTCCGCTTCTGACTCTGTTCCGGCTGCGGAGGTCAGCCTATTTGTTCCCGGTCAGTTTCTCAGACTGCACCTCCTCCTCTCCTCAGCTAGCTCTGCCACACGCCTGCGGAGTGTAGACAGGTGGCCCGATGGAGACAGGCGCTGTTCAAGCCGAACGGCCTGCCAGCGGGGCACAGAGCCAGCTGGCAACACGCACAGCAGACTTTCTGAGCAGCACGCCGCTCTCACACATATGTAGCACCATACACCCGCACATCGATGCCCGCCTTGAGCAGCGCACGCCGACACAAACACAGCGCATACGCCGCGCCTTTAAAAAACATACAGCGTTCCGTTTGTCAACACAGAAGTGTTTGCAGAACGCTCGCTGCCATGAGCCATATGTCTGCTCAGATACAGGAGCCCATCACACGCCGTAAAAATAACGAGAGATTCCGCAGAAGATAACACGACACTCGCAATGGGTTATAGCTCAGAGTAGCAATAATAAGAACAGAGAGAGAGCAGGGAGCCCACAGGGCCATGGACAGCCTTCAACAATCTTTGGGCAGCCCAGCGCGAGAGGAGAGGGAGGGAGAGAGGGATGAATAATGCACTGAAAAATGACACAAAATTCTCTCGTCTTTGTTCAGGCGACAGCTCTTCTGATGATTAACCCACTCTTCGATACCAAGTGGTTTTCAACAATCTGTACGTCGTTTAGGATAATACCAATGTGAGGAAAGAGCTGGTTAGGATGGAAGAAGAGAGGAAGGAGAAAAGGAAGAGAGAAGAAAAGGAATGGGAAAACTAAAAAGAAAAAAGGATGGAAGGAGAGGGAGATCATTTCCTGCAAACTCAAATCACATCGATGTTCCTGAACAGCGTATCGCTCCATTCAAGCACCAAATTTTAATACGAGGTCCATCTGCTGTTGATGAGGTCAGCTTCTCCGTTGCAGCGGAGACGAGCACACTTCCACGCTGGGTCAGGTTCACGGTTTGGTCTGAAATCTGTTGCGTTCTGTTCCGCTTCAATCACGTTACATTTCTGAAGCATTTAAGTACATGCTTACTTAGTGAGGAATCCACCGTGAGGTATTGTGAGGTAGTTCAGAGAGAGGATAGAAGTAGACATCTAGACGAGCAGGCTTCCATTGATTCCGGTCCTGTGTGAGGTTCGTTCCTTCATCCTCTTTGTGACAAGGATCGCTCTCCTGCTCTGACCTCTGCTCCTCGTTCACTAATTACTGCCTCCATACGGCGTTTGAGTGCACTGTCGTCTCCTGAGCTCATCATCTAATTGGTTCCTCGTTCACCCCTCCCCCATTCTTTTATTATCTGTAAGTGCATCTCCTGCGCTCCTCTCCCTCTCTCTCTCTGCATTCTTCAGCGCTGTGCTCCACCAGTGTAACAGCCTCCCAGCATTCCTGCCTCCTTTCATCAGCACGACCCCAAGCCTCGACCCCTCACCTCTGACGGCTCATCTTCGAGCAGCTTCGGCGCCTGCACGGGGTCACAGGGCACTCTTTAAATAACACATCAGAGTCAATGGCTGACCCCCGCCCCCCACCCCACCCCACCCTGACCCCAGCACACAGGAAACTCAATGCCACCAACAGGAAGCTTTCCATCATGGCAGATCATCCAGACTGCAGTGTTTCTACGCTATGCCACATTTCACCACTAGACGTCACTCCATGAGGGGCGGGGCACACACAGACACTGTCGATGCTTCTATTTGTATTCCCCTCTCGTTATAGATTACACGTATGTCCTGTAGTGTTGGAGACAGGTAGAGACAGGACTGCTTCCTCAGGACAGCTGTTGACCTCTGACCCGTGTCTTCACCTGGGCGGCAGGGAGCAGGTGCTCGGGGGAGACGTCGGGAAGAAGAGGAGGCTGAAATTTAAAGTGTGTTTGAGCTAAAAAAAGCTCTTTGTTTTTGCTCCTTTGAATATTTTAGGATCTCCAGAGAGAGTAGCTCCCTGCGGAGGAGGAACAAACTCCTTTCCCTCACTTTAATCATAGAATCAGGAATATTCTTAAGAATCTTGGATGGAAACCCAGAGTTGAAGATGTTTTTTTCTCGGGCAGCAGGGGTCAGGACTGTGCTTTCCCCAAACACACTCTCTCTGGACGGAGTGGAGGTTGAGAAGTCACCGTATCCTCACAGCAGGAGATCCGTGTGGTAGCCAGGGTCAGAGGTCAGCCATTGCCCTCTCCGGTGCTCACATTCCTGGGCTCTGTGCCCGCCGAGGCATCTGCAGCCATTCACACAGTCCATCCATCCTCCGCACACTCAGCTTGTCCAAACCGTTCCTCGGTTCTCTGAGTGAAGCCTCGGAGCGCATGGAGACACCGACCCAGAAGATGTGAGTGTGAGCAGCTCCAGGATGAAAACTCAGCTGCAGGAGGGGAGGTGCTCCTGAGGGATGTAGCGAGAGAGGCTTGTCTTATCTCATCGACAGCACTAGTGCTAATGCAGCATTTTTACTCCAACTATTACTCACACTAGCACTGATACTCCGATGATTACTACCCCCACCGCTCCCGGCACTGCTGCTGGTATAAACCTTACTATGTTTATTTGGATTACAACAACGCAAACACGGCAAAATATAAAAACCCAGACTGATGAATCCTGTGTTTCAGAGCAGCTTTGAAACCTGGCGGAACGAACGGCCGGAGCTCAGAACGGATATCGTGCCGTTAACGCTGCCTCGTAAGAGAAAAGCTAATGTAGATTTAGACGAGCTGGAGATGTGTTCAGAGAGACAGAGTGTTTTACAGGAGCACTGCCGCCACCTGCTGGACTGCTCTCTCTCTCTCCCTCTCTCTCTCTCTCTCTCTCTCTCTCTCTCTCTCTCTCTCTCTCCCCCTCCCCCCCTTCCCTCTCTCTCCAAACGCAGCTCAGAAGAGGTCAGAAAGGTTGCAAAGAGAGGAACCTCTAGCCCGAGTGTTACTCTGCCCGCTATGTAAACAAAGGCTAATCTGGCTGACCTGTGACCCCACCTGCAAGCCCTTTCACCCCGCTTTCATCCAGCGACCCCGGACTCAACCAGCCATCGCTCACAGAGCTTTCTCTGGTACATCAACAAGGACTGACGCTTGCCTAATACGTGTGCTCTGCATTCAGAGAGAGGCCAGAGGTCACCTTCACACCACCCCCACACTTGAACCTTGCTTTAAGGGACTCTGATAAGAGCGCTCCGACTGGAGACGAGGCTTCTCGTGAAGAGCACAAGACGAGATGTTCAAACCAGTGGGACGAGTGACGAAATCTCTCTCTCTCTCTCTCTCTCCCTCCCTCCCTCCCACCTGCGACAAACACAACTCTGATGCCTTTGTGCAGGTCACCGGTCTCCTGCGCAGCTCCTAACCCTCTGCTCCATGTGTGTGCATGCAGTGGAATGGGTGAAATGCAGAGCCCTTCTCAGAGCAGTATGAATGACTCCAGACCGGGTCGTGATGTCACATTCACCTCCTTCGGTCTCTTCCGCAGCCCGTGTTGAAGGAGCACAAGTCTCGTTCTGTCCAGCTCTTTTAATTTCGCAGTGAGGGACGCTCCCGTATTGACCTGCGCTCTGTTGTTCTAGCATTAGCTCAGATTTACACAGCAGAGCCCCTTCAGTGGAATCAGAGAGGTGACCCCCCTGCTCCGCGCCGCAGCATTAAACAAACACACGTCGCTCTGCTCTGATTAATAAAGGTCAATTAGTGGCTCTACCTCGCAGATTTAATCAGCCCCCCGAGCCTTCACTCTCTCTCTCTCGTTTAGTCACGATGCTTCCTGTGGCGGCTCGCACCGTCGTGCTGAGAGCAGAAGAAAGCAGTCAAACAGGAAGCAGTAAACACTCTCTCTCTCTCTCTTTCAAGCTGTATCGTGGCTCTCAGGCTGTCCCTCATTAATCAGGACGTGTCGGCCGCTCGCTGCATTCTTCCACGGGCTTTCAACTCCAGTGCTAATTGCAATTAATCACCAGGAGAAGCAGATGTGTGCTACAAAGAGCCTGAGTTCTGGAGCCATCACACGGACCACCAGCATCTGTGCTCTGGGGGTGGATGCCATAACCCTCTCAGCAGCAGCACACGCTCGTCAGATGGGGTCATGTGACTCTCGCTATGTTTACACGGGTGTTTCCGTCAGATTCAGGATTGATAAACGACTGCTTCTCTGGGAGGAGTCCTGTAAACCTCAGCATTTACAAAGCAGAAACATCCAGCAGAGCAGCATTCCTCTCAGATGTTTGGTGAAGCTGAACAATGATCCTTTGTGGGTATCTATGGTGATTGACAGGTGGATATATAGGTATGTAGATGTACAGGTTGGTAAGTAGGTAGATATGGAAGGCAGATGTCAGGGAATGTAAGCAAATCTCCAATCAACGATCTGCTCCTTTATTAAATATCCAATCAGCGAGCTCTAAAGTTAGAGGAGGGCGGGAGTTTGCGTGTTTCACTCAGCCAGAGAGGAACGGTCAGCGCTGAGGAGATGCCGCCAACATTTTTTGCAGGCTTTGCAGATGAATATGACAAAAAAAACACAAATGTCTCTGTGTGCCAGCGATGTTTTATTATTCAAAAGGAAACGTATGAAACACGAGCGCTCTTCTGCTCCGTCTCCAGACAGCTGTTCCTGGTTTCAGGACCCCTAGGTGCTCGTAACGTTTGCCTGCCTTAAATCCCTCTCTTCCTGCGCTGCTCAAGAAGCTCATGTCCACGCGCTACGATTGCTTCTTTTATGTTTTTCATTTAAAGTGAATATTCTTGTAGATGCGTCTTGAGCTTTGATTGAGCAAAATAAAGTGAATTCTATGAAACGCCTGTTATTTATCTGCCCCCGCGATCCACACACAGAAGGATTTAGTTAAAAAAGGAAGGCATCTGAACCGAAGCGAAACACCGCAGTGCGTACCGAACGAAGTTTTGTGTGCGGCTGCGTCCCTAGAAGCTACGTAAATAAACTGGCAGGAAAAAGGTTGATGGGTAGGTTGGTCTGTAGCAAAGTAGGTGATAGGGTAGGTAGGATATGTAGGTTTGTGGGAGCATAGGGTGGATGCATGTGCTGTTGGTGGGGATGGAGTTAGGATCGATACACTGGCAGGGAGGTGGGGAGGTACAGAGTGGTAATGTGGGCATAGAAAGGGGTGTCGGTCGATATACGGCTCGGTACATCCCTCGGTTTTCTGTTCGGTGAAACGATGGTTTGGAAATCAGAGATTTCAGAGACGCATCTTCTCTACTTCACTGTGGGAATAATGGATCCTGCAGAAATCCCCTTCAGATGGTTCCACTCGTGCTGCAGAACACGAAGCGCTCCCGTGATGAAGACGCCAGGTGCTTTTCATGGGTTTGGAACACGGCGTTCTTCACCGCCGATGCTGTCGGGGAGACTAATAACTGCTGCTGTTAATAATTCATCAGCAGTTCAAAGTTGTGCTCTTAACGGGTTAAGTGGTTGCTTTCAGAAGCGGCACGATTGCGCTCCTGCTCATGAATAAAACATGAAGCTCCTCACAGCTGTGGAGCAGGCGCTCGTCAGCATTCTCCTGATTATTTACCGGAGCACTCCATCCTACCTGACAGCACAAAGATCTGCAGGAGGATATTGTTCCTCTGAAGAGCTGTCTGCAGACCCTGGCTGAATCGAGGATGGCCAATCTGGTCAGAGCTGCTTCGTTAAATCAGATGCAAGGCAATCTAGGTCCAGCAAACACTTCCTGCTGCTCCTAGATGCCTGGAGTCAACCAAGAACCAGAAAACGAGACACGCCGGGCGCCAAACTAACCCGCCATTGTTTTCTGAGGAGATGCTACTGAAGGACCTTTCAGCTGCATGGTGCTGCGGGTCAAAGGGTGCCAAAGATCCTGCGAGCAGCTGCTCAAGAGAAACCTGCTGCTGTTTTATTCCCAGCAATGTCTCTCTGCATGTAACACCACTGCAGTGTCAGCGTTCTTCTCTAGGACTCTCTCCAACCATCAAGAGACTACTTAACCTCCCATCTCCTAAATGGACTGTTTTACTGCCCATCTGAGAAGAGGAGCTGCGTTGTTTTCCTGCTCATCTCCGAGATGGTTTTCAAAGGCTTTGAGCATTAGAACGGAGAGCAGGTGCTCTGACCTGAGAGAGAGAGAGAGAGAGAGAGAGAGAGAGAGAGTAATCTGGATCCTCCAGCTGCTCTCCATCAGCCAGGCTGGAGCCGAAGGGCCCTCAGGACAGAGCATCACGCCAGCTCACGTCTCTCCAAATGCCCACGATGCTTTGCAAGGCATCAGCACCAGCCAGGGCTTACTGACAATTTTACTGAGAGCAGAGCAGCAAACAAATGGAAAGAAAGGAGGTCTGTGCCTCAGAGTCCGAGGTCCATGCCTCGCAGCGAGGCCCGAATCAGATCTGCGAGAGAATCTGTAGGTGCCTCGAGATGATTGCTCGAGTAGAAAGATATTTGGGGTTCATTAATGGCAGGATGTGGATGTTCACATTACACCACTGACATCAGGAAGAACCAGGGTGAGCAGATGCTGGGGGGGGGGGTGATTAATGTTTGAGCAACAAGTAAAAACTATTCAGAGCTGGGAACATAAAGAAGCAAAGTGCTCCAGCGTTGAGCCGCAAAGCAAGGGTTTCAGTGCGTCTCTCCAGTGAAAAAAAAGATGTGGTTGGCACAGAAACCAGCATCTCTGACCTAAAAAAAAAACTCTGTCTTTATGTGTGTGTGTGTGTGTGTGTGTGTGTGCGTGTGTGTGCGTGTGTGTGTGTGTGTGTGTGTGTGTGCTGCCGGGCATCTGCCAGGAGGAAGATGAAGACATGGTTTTAAAATTCTCTGCAGTAACAATACAAGCAAAGCTACTTAACAGAGGAGGAGAGCATCACGGGACGGATATTCTGTGTGCGGCGGGAGAAGAAAGAGACAGGAACTAAAATAGAAGGACCAAACGAGGCTGCAGGAGGATGAAGAATTAATTCCCTGCTTCTCCTGCGGCTTTGAGTAATGCATCGTTCCACCATGTCTCCTCTTGCTTAGCCAAAGCAGAAAGAGCTGAAAAATTATCTAATGTTCCGATGCATCGTTTAGCTCTGTGTGTGTGTGTGTGAGAGAGAGAGAGAGAGAGAGA
>SRMA01026506.1:64319-95565 GCA_007224835.1 Danionella cerebrum | reverse complement strand
CAGGAGAGGAATCACACAACAAGGTTTTCTATAGAAAAGTGCCCCGGAGGGTGGATTTATTTGAAAGTGATGATTGTAGTGCTCGTGGGTAGTGCAGTCTTCCAGTGCTCGGTGCTCGTGTCCTCTTTTCGTCTCGGTGCTCTTCCCAATCCCAGTGCTGCTCACGTGCTCGGTGTCCAGAATAGTCGGGGCTGTGGGGGACGGTGCCGTCGTCTAGTCGTCACGGGCTGTGGAGGACGGTGCCGTCGTTTGGTCGTCACGGGCTGTCTGGAGGTAGAGAGAGAGAGGAGTTAGCTGCTGCACTCTTCGGAGGTTCTTCTCCCAGTGGTGTTTCTCTCTCTTTTATGCTGCCGCGCTGATGAAGCGCGGCTGTTCCCGATTCGCCCTTGATGGTGGGCGCCAGGTGTTCGGGATCTGTGCCAGGACCGCGCTGATTGAGATGGACCTCCGTCATACTCCCCCCCCCCAAGCGTTGTTCTGGCGGGTCCTGAAATACATCATAGATTTATTAGGGATTAAGGGTGGGTGGGGAATGACCCCCGACAAACCTGCATATCCGGCCCAGATCCGGGATAGGCCGTCTGCGTTGGCGTTGTCGGCCCCGGCCCGATGGCGGACTTCAAAGTGGAAGTCCTGGAGCGCAAGGAACCAGCGGGTCACCCGAGCGTTGGTCTCTTTCGCTCTGGCCATCCACTGTAATGGGGCGTGGTCTGTCAGGAGGGTGAACCGCCGGCCCAGGAGGTAATATTTTAGCTCCAGGACTGCCCACTTGACGGCCAGGGCCTCCTTTTCGACGGCCGCGTACCGGGTCTCGGCCGGGTTCAGCTTCCTGCTGATATAGATCACAGGGTGTTCCTCACCTTCCTGTACTTGGGACAGGACGGCTCCCAACCCTGTGTCGGGGGCGTCGGTCTGTAGCAGGAAGGGGCAGTTAAAGTCAGGCGCTCGGAGTACCGGTTCCGTGGTGAGCGCCTGCTTTATGCTCCGGAACGTCCCCTCCAGTTCCGGAGTCCATTCGATCTTCTCCGGCTGCCCCTTCCTGGTCAGGTTTGTCAGGGGGGCGGCTAAAGAGGAGAAGTTGGGGATAAAGCACCTATAATATCCCGCCAACCCCAGGAAGGCTCGTACCTGGGTTTTTGTGGTGGGACGAGGTGCCTCTTGGATGGTTTTGACCTTCTTATCCTGGGGCCGGATCACTCCCCGTCCCACTCGGAACCCCAGGTACGATGCGTCGGCTTGCGCCAGGTGACATTTTCGGGGGTTGACGGTCAGTCCGGCTCCCCGGAGCTCCGTGAGCACCCTCCGCAGACGGTCCAGGTGGTCGTCCCATGCCTCCGAGTGGATGACTACATCATCCAGGTAGGCCGCAGCGTAGGGCTGGTGTGGGCGGAGCAGGACGTCCATCATCCTTTGGAAGGTGGGAGGGGCTCCATGAAGGCCGAACGGGAGACGGCGGTATTGCCAGTGGCCCGATGGCGTGGAGAAGGCGGTCTTGGGCCGGTCTTCTGCGGCCACTGGCACCTGCCAGTAGCCCTTCGTGAGGTCAAGGGTGGAGATGTAGCGGGCCCGTCCCAGGCGATCCAGGAGCTCATCCACCCGGGGCATGGGGTAGCCGTCGAATTCTGACACTTCGTTGAGCCGGCGGAAGTCATTGCAGAAGCGGAGGGTGCCGTCGGGTTTTGGAACCATCACGATGGGACTGGACCACGGACTCCGGGATGGTTCGATTATCCCCAACTTCAGCATGTTTTGGACTGCCTCCTCTATAGCCTGCCGACGGGCTTCCGGAACTCTGTAAGGCCGCTGCCGGACGATCACTCCTGGTGGCGTTCTGATGTGATGTTCCACGATGTTGGTCTGCCCCGGCTGGTGGGAGAACACATCCTGGAACTGACTGACCAGGTGCTGCAGCTCCTTCTTCTGGGCAGCCGAGAGGTCGTCGTTGGTGTCTACGACCAGAGGGGAGCAGGAGGCGAGTGTGGCGAGTGCGGCGAGCTGGTCTCTGGTCCCCACCCACTTCTTCAGGAGGTTGATGTGGTATAATTTCTCGGGCTGTCTTCTCCCTGGCTGTCGCACTTTGTAGTTGACATCGCCGACCTTTGCTGTGATGGTGTATGGCCCCTGCCACTTGGCCAGAAACTTGCAGGCTGAGGTGGGGACCAGGACCATCACTCGATCTCCCGGTTGGAACTCTCGGGGTTGGGCTGCCCGGTTGAAGTGCCGTTGTTGGGCTTGCTGCGCCTGGACCAGGTGTTCCCGGACTAATGGCATGACCCGCTCGATGTTCTGACGCATCTGGGTCACGTGTTCGACCACAGAGCGGAGCGCTACCGGCTGCTGCTCCCACGCATCTCGGGCGACATCCAGGAGTCCCCTTGGTTGACGGCCGAACAGCAGTTCAAATGGCGTGAACCCTGTGGAGGCTTGGGGGACCTCCCGGATGCCGAAGAGGACGTAGGGGATCATTCGATCCCAGTCGCGCCTGTCTTCATCCGCCACCCTCTTTAGCATCCTCTTCAGGGTCTGGTTGAACCTCTCGACCAGGCCATCCGTCTGGGGGTGGTAGACCGAGGTGCGGAGCTGGTCGACCTTTAGCAGCCGGCAGAGGTCAGCCATCAGCCGGGACATGAAGGGGGTTCCCTGGTCAGTCAGGATCTGGCTGGGGATGCCCACCCGGCTGAACAGCAGGAACAGCTCCTGTGCGATGTTCTTCGCTGTGGCCTTGCGTAGGGGCACGGCTTCCGGGTACCGGGTGGCGTAGTCCCCGATGACCAGGATGTGCTCATGGCCACGGGCAGACTTCGGCAACGGCCCTACTAAGTCCATCCCAATCCTCTCAAAGGGCACCCCGATGATGGGGAGTGGAATCAGCGGACTGGGGGGAGGCGTACGCGGCGATGTCTTCTGGCACGTGGGGCAGGCCCGGCAGAAAGCCTTCACCTCGCCGTCTATCCCCGGCCAATGGAAGCGGTCCCTGATCCGCTGCGCCGTGTTTGCCGCTCCCAGGTGCCCGGCCATTGGATGGGAGTGCGCGAGCTCCAACACCGTCTCCGTCTTCGACTGGGGGACGACGAGTAGCTCCTTCACCTCCCCCCGTCGTTCGGCGACGCAGTAGAGCAGACCATCCTTCACTATGAAATGCGGGAGAGGATGGGGCCCGGGTTGGATTTCCTGTCCCTCAGCCACGCGCACCTGAGCCCAACAGTGCTTTAGTCGGTCGTCTTCATGCTGTTCGCGGCTGAAGGACCCCCCCCTTGTAACTTGCTGAAAAACATCATAAAAGAGGTTAGCTGAAGGGGGGGTGGACTCACCATCTCTCCCGCTATCCGTGGTTGGGGTGACGGCCGGGTTGGATGGAGCCTTCTCCTGCGACGAGGTTGGGCGGCTCCCTCCAAGGCTGGCGGGCCGGCGGGTGGCGGCGGCGAGCAGGCTGACGAACCCGGGGAAGTTCCTGCCAAGGAGCACTGGTACAGGTAAGTCTTTTACTAAACCCACCTCGACCATCCAGGTTTTCCCTCTGGCCTGGAGCTGGATTTGGCGGGCCTTCACTTCCCGGGTTTCTCCGTGGACGCATGTTAGAGGCAGTATGGCATGGGTCTCATGTCGAGGTGGGAGGAGCTGGCTCCTCAGCAGGCTCACGGAACTCCCTGAGTCCAGCAACGCGTGGTAATGGCGTCCGTTGACCCTCACCGTCACTCCCGGGGCTCCTCTAGGTAACCGGTGGTGAAATCCACAACCCGCCAGCCATTTCTTCTTGGGAGGCGATGGTGGATCCGTTGGCATCGGTTCGTCGTGAGGAGGGGGAGCCGCCGGTCTGCTCTCTGGTCGCGGGGTGCCCTCTGGCGGACGCGGGTCCTGTACCACCCTCCGGGGGTACGGTGGCGCACGCTCTCCGGTGTCGTCCCGGTGGGCCACCTCCGCCAGCTCAATGGCCTCTACGGCCTCCCATAATGGCGTTGGGTTTCTCATCCGGACCGCCTGCTTCTGTGCGCGAGGCAGTGCTCTCAGCAGTTTGTCCAGCACCGCGCGTTCAACGACCTGGCTGGCGGAGGGGCTTCCTTCGAGCAGCCAGAGTCGGGCGAGGCGGGATAGGTCAGCGGCTTGGGCGCGCGCTGGCCGGCGAGGGCGATATTCCCAGCCGTGGAACTGCTGCGCAGCGGAGATGGGAGATAAACCCAGGCGAGCGAGTATTTCCCGTTTAAGCTCTTCATAATCATCACGTACACTGGAGTCCAGGGAAAAGAAAGCTCGTTGCGCCTCGCCGGTCAGCAGCGGTGCCAGCGCTCGTGCCCACTCTTCTCGTGGCCACCCTTCTGAACCTGCAGTGGACTCAAATAGCTGGAGGTAGGATTCGACGTCATCGTGGGGGGTCAACTTTGGGAGAAGCCGCACAGCTTGCGTTCTCGCGTCGGGAAGCGGGATTTGTTGGGCGCTGGCACCCTGAAGATCGCTAACCCTCCGCTCCGTCTCGCTCTGCTGCTTCGCCAGGAACTCAACGAGTTGTTGCTGCCGGATGGTCATTTCAGCCAGATGTTTCACGACGTCTTCCATCTTTCGGAGAGCGTCGCACACCGTACTGGCTGTGAATCCAAAAAAAAACGAAAAAAATAAATGAGAGGAAAAAAAAAACTGCAGGATTTCAATGTCCGGGTTGTGGAACTCTTGTGTGTGATTCCCCCTGGGTGTTATACCCGCATTCTCCACCAGTTGTCGCAGGAGAGGAATCACACAACAAGGTTTTCGATATAAAAGTGCCCCGGAGGGTGGATTTATTTGAAGGTGATGAAGATAGTGCTCGTGGGTAGTGCAGTCTTCCAGTGCTCGGTGCTCGTGTCCTCTTTCGTCTCGGTGCTCTTCCCAATCCCAGTCGTGCTCACGTGCTCGGTGTCCAGAATAGTCGGGGCTGTGGGGGACGGTGCCGTCGTCTAGTCGTCACGGGCTGTGGAGGACGGTGCCGTCGTCTGGTCGTCACGGGCTGTCTGGAGGTAGAGAGAGAGAGAGGAGTTAGCCGCTGCACTCTTCGGAGATTCTTCTCCCAGTGGTGTTTCTCTCTCTCTCTTTTATGCTGCCGCGCTGATGAAGCGCGGCTGTTCCCGATTCGCCCTTGATGGTGGGCGCCAGGTGTTCGGGATCTGTGCCAGGACCGCGCTGATTGAGATGGACTCCCGTCACAATATATATATATATATATATATATATCTGGGGTTAGGTCAATCTTAACTGAAGAAAATGTCAAAACTACAATAAACCCCAAAAAATTAAAAATCGTTTTTTTTCTCCACAGATTTTTTTCTAAATACAGACTTTTTTTATACAGACTCTAAGATAATTTTGATCATAGATAGCTTTGTATTTGACAAAACTTATCAATATACAGTACAATAAACAAAAAAATGAAAATGGATTTTTGCTGTAGTGAAACTTTAGAACAGAAGACAACAAAATCAGGCAAAAATATACATATAAATATATTTATAAATATATAATCATATAAAATCCAAAACTAGTTACTATACAAGCTATTTACAGTGCAATATTGTACTGCAATCAAGAGCTGTGGTTGGACTTGTGAGTTCCTGATGCACTTAACATGCCTCACGCATGAAGAGACGGCATTTACCACTTAATCTGAACTTTCTTCGCCCCTGTGTGGCTTATTTTGAGCCTGATGACCCTCGCAGATGGCAGAAGGCATGTTATGGGATGTTTTGGAGAGATTTTGATATCGATTGAGGGAGTCTAAGCCAAAAGTTTTTGCCATGGTAAAAGTCCCGGGAAGATGACTTCTCACCATGATTCATGGGGTATATTGGGGAATTTATCACTTTTACAATGTGATGAGGAAAATATCCTTCATCGGAAGTGCTGTTACCACCCACGGTGTAGCTTATAATGTTTTTATTGTGTTTTATAAACTTTTTATAGATTTTTTGCCATTTTTATGGATTTCTGCACGTCGCTCATGAAAAAAAAAACAGCTCTATGATGCATTTTTCATACATCATATGTAAGTTTAACTCTTGTTTTATTTGCAAAAAGAATTATTGCTCTATCTTATGTTTATCTTATGTTTATCTAATGCTTAAAAATTTAAATGCAAATGGGATCGCCGGCGCTCTGGTAGGATCAAATCATTAGCATTAATCAATTTTCAAAGGAAAATCTTGAATGATTGTGATTAGCAATGTTTTAAATGTTTGGAGAATAAAAGGCTATATTTAATAAGAGTAAGAGCACTAGACTCTTTAAAAGCCTTTCTAGCAAAAGACTTTGTACTAGACTACAATAATAAAACCTTTCTGTCCATTTGTCTTTAACACTCAGGTTGTCGTCATGTAACAGTGGATTGGATTTCAACCTTTTTCTGATGTGTTAGATGCAGATCCAGAGAGCGGTCCAGACTTTGGTAAACCCTGCTTTATATCATTAACTAAAGACCTCCTAAAGCATGGCGTTTATTAGATACTGTAGTCTGATCACTATTTTATTAGTTTCAATATCTGTGTCATAAGCTTAGCTGGGATCACATGGATCTTTTGGAAGCTCTCAGACTTAGCAACATGGAGAATTATACCTAGGAAAGGTCAAAGTTAGGGTTATCAATTTATTTCAAATTCATGTTTTAGATGGTGGTAAAAAGCAGGAAAGCTTGGACAGAACATAAAACTTCACTCAGAAACACTCCAGGGACTCAAGCTGCAGTCAGGAATGTTCTGGCCTAAGAGACATCATCGGCAACACTGCACTTCTGTACAAGACATTACTGATGCCAGTGTAAATACAATGCCAGCATTAGAATCTGTGTGAAATACCTGTGTAATACATAGTTAAATGATGAGGAATAAAACAATCACTTGTCACAGAGATGGTAACAAATCAGCTTTTTTGATGGTAACAAAAAGCTCTCTTTCTCGAACACTGCTTTGTATTTTAGGTCTTAAGTTGAAAACTGCTGACCGGTGAGAGGAAAGAGCTGCTTTTGCTCAGCCTCAAGGCAAAGAACATTTGATCCGGCCTCTGAGAATAAAGCCAACATATGGCCTCAGGGAAACGGCTCTATCATGGCAGCTTATGCATCTGCACAACATTAGCTGTTTTGGTAGGGGTTTTTTGGTTTTCAGTTCTAATAATAGTAATAAAAACTAAAAATGCATTTGTAAAAAAAAGTAAATGAAATAGTCTGGCTTTAATCAAATTAATATTCTGTAAGTCTACAGGTTTTCTGCAGATTTCTGTAGTTATGCCATGGATGACTTCATACTGTAAAAATTTCATCTTCCAATTAATGCAGGAAATGTGTGCGAGAGAGCTGAGAATTAGCTAGAAAATGAAATGGTGATATGGTGGAAGAGCGGGAGGAATAACATCAGCCGTGTCAGCTGAGAGAGAGAGAGAAAGATGGTTCCTGTGAATCTGCCGGCTGACTTGTGCCAGTTGAAATGTTGAAGCTGTGCTTGTCACTGAGCAACAATGGCTCCTGAGAAGAGAGATAGAGCTAGGAAGGAGGTGAAAGGGATGAACGAGTGGTGGAACAGACTTTGGAAGAATAGGGAGACAGCATGTGACAAGCTTTCAGGAGGCCTGGGGCAGGTGCATACTGCCAGAACACACAGAGAGACACACACATTGCCACCTCTTTTGCCTAAAGTACCCAGAAAATTCTCTCATTGGACAAGTTTGAATGTTCTATTTTCTGGCAATTCAAGTTCCAATAATGATATACTTCAGTTGCCATTCAGAAAATAATGCCATTCATCATCCTGTTGTGAACTGTAATATGAATCATTTTACATTTACTTATTTATTAAATTATTTGTAATATTATTTTGAATTTCAGAATTGAAAAGGATCATTTAAGTGATCATTTATTGCTTAAACAATCATTCCTGGGAGTAGCATGACTATCAAGAAAACCGATTATAATAAATGTACAGTAGCATGAAGGACAAGATCACATGCAGACAAATCTGACCGAACGAGTGGTGCCAATGAAAAAGAGTTTGGTTCTGCTAACTTTTAAATTGTTTTTTTTTGCTAGAAGAACGACCGATGAAAACTGTTTCTTTTGATGATGTAAGTAGGAAGTAAAAGAGCCGCTCGATGGCGCTCATTACACATTTTCATAACAACTGCGCACAGGAAACAAGAAGAAGAAGAACAGGAAGAAGAAGAAGAAGAAGACGACGACAAAGAAGAAATCAAAGAACATATAGGAAAAGTCATGAATGTCGAGAAGTTTATACTGTTGGTGGTTGATAACAGGGAGCTGTTTAAGTGTCATAATAATTACATAAAATTTGGAGAAAAGAGAGGATTTGTGTTGCACTTTTGTCTTAGATTCGGGAGTGGCTGGTAAAACACCATCTTCAGGCAGGGAGCCTCACTGCATCAATATTGCCTTGACCCAGAGAAAAGCACCCTACTGGGTAGCCATCTGAAGATATGTTTGAATCTCAATTCGGTTTGGTGTGTAGAACACTATCATAATTAAATTTTGTATATAATTTATGTGTCATTGTCTTGTCATTTTTTTTTATACACAGGCTCAGCCGTTTTACAAGTTATAGCATTTGGTAATGTATTCATGTTACTCAATGTTTATTAAAATGAGATCTGATGAATTTTTGCTGCAAATCTGTGACATAAGGTGGATTCATGCATATTAATGTAGTCGATAAATATTCAATGTTAAAAAGAAAAAAACAAATTCACAGCATGAAAGGCAAGTCTTCTGAGTCAAACCAGGATCTGGTTTAAAATAGCATGTTAGATAAGGATAATTTAAACCGGAAACAACACAGTAAAGTCTTGTAAAAAAGAGACACGTCAGGCATTTCTAGCTCTCTGTTCCTGGAGCTGGTAGGAAGCATGAGCGCTTTGTGTCTCTTCAAAAGAGAATGGTGTTATTAGCAGTGGAACACACAGACGTGTACTTGCTCACGAACATAAATGGAGTGAGATCTATCACATTTTAACCTTTCATCATCCCAGCTCTAAACAAAGTTTCAGACTCCCACTCTGTTCAATGCCCGCACCTCTCCACCCCCATTCTCACACCTCCAGGATCCCTGTCTTCATATACCTCGACTTTCATTGAAAAAGCAGGATTAACAGAGCTAACAGCTGAACCCCTGCTCATTTGGAAGCTTATTTCAATTCAGAAAACACCAACTCTGTGGATCATACACAAGCAAGTACTTTTTAAAATGAAGAAAGTTTATCTTTTGCATCATTTTCATTGTATAACAGTAATGTGAGGTTGACATGGATCAACCTCACATTACAACAAAAACAACGAAAAAATACCAGGTATATACACTATTTTCAGTAGTCTGCAAGAAGGTCTGGTGAATAGAGAAGCGTGGTGAACGTGTCGTTGGTGATACCAAAACATCAATTTGGCAGGTAGTGAATGCTGTTTTTATATAACTGATATTTATTTCATGGGGAAATTAATTCTGAGTGTGAAGGTACTGGGGTATTCTGGTACAATAGCTCAAAAGGCATATGTTTATGTTTAAGAGAATCTTGCCCTGGGGTACGCAATCTTGAAATTGCCAAAAAGTAGACAATAACTAACTGAAAGCTGTGCTATTTGAACATCCATGAAGCAGAAAGCTTACATGTGACAGGAAATAAGTATTAGTGAGAGCATCTTCTTGACCAATTTGGGTAATTGTGTGATGAGATCCTCTCAAAACTTTTTGGGGAAATCTCTAAACAATTAGACATATTTTTATAATTCATTTATTTTAAGATTTATTTAAACCACTGCTTATTTTATGTGTTTTGTTTCTTTTTTTTTCAAAGTTGTTCCTAGAAGACAGTAACCCTGGATAAGTGTCATTCTCCATGAAAAACCCCCACACTAATTGAGGTCTTGTGACTTGTGTACTTATCATGCCACTTCAAATGTTGAGTAAACATATAATTTATGAATGAGCTGAATACAGAACATGAAAACAACAAAAAATTCTCTCCTAGGAGCCATTTATAGTGTAAAAAAAAACAAACAAAAAAAGTAACTGAAAACTAACCTGTGAGCCTAGTAGCCATAGTCACTTAAAAGAATTACTCCAGAAACCAGAATTCTAGTTGCCCAGCAACCTTCTCAACATCAAACGGACAATGATTTGTTGTTGAACTTTGACCTAAAAAAAAAGCAAAATCAATTTGACGTCAAAATATTAACCTCAATTTGAAGTTCACTTGATAGACTTTAGACCACATAATACATACTCAAAAGGGACCATTTAAAAATATTGCTTTTCAAGTAGGTAACTTTTAGTCAATAATTTAAAATTTGTGAATTCCTTTAAATGTAAGATGCTTTGGACAAATGTGTTAAAATTAATACATGAAAATGTAAAATGTATCAATTCAATGCAGCCATTTTCAAATGATCCATGGTCTCATTACTGAATGTCAGTATCTGGCAGAGATATTTACACATTGACAGAGTGAAAGATATTTTTGATTAAGCATTTTTTCATTTCACATTTCTGATTGAGAAAATGTTGACCTTTCACATATTGAATTAAGAACAGATAACACTGGTTTGCTCTTAATCATTGTCAGTGAAGTCATCAATACATTGAGCATATGAGCGAGTGCCTTATGTGAGGAAGGTGGTAGTTCTCAGTTCACTCTGTTTTGGTGCTTGTTTAAGTATCCATATGGTTGAGGTCAGATTAAGCTGATATTTTTCTCCGATTGTAAAGAAACATGTGACACCAAATCTTGTTCCTTACTGACTGTGAACCACCACATATAGAGCATAAAAAGTACTAAGGTATGCTCTCGGTTCATTTTTATTTCTTTTTTTGTTTGTTTGTTTGTTTGTTTGTTTTTTATGGTGGGGCTGTCCAAATCTCATTGCATTAATGATCTCACCAAGCGGAACTAGAATGATGTAGTGAAGTGGCGTGTCTTGAGTAACAAACACACTCAAAGACAATACAGGAAGTCAGTGTCAGTGGTATACCAAAATTATTTCAGACTCTTTGTTGAAATTGCTGATCCACAGAACATAAAAAGAAACAGTGGCCCTTTTTGGATTTTTATTTTATTTATTTTTTTATTTTTTGTAATGAAACTGCACATTATTATTACATGTTTTTTTTTGTTTTGGAACTATGCCCTCTTGTGGCAAAATATTGCATATTGTACTGTAGGGTAAATGTTTCCTTTATAGGCAACACATTTGCTGGAAAAAATACTTCAAAATCTGTAAATAAACTTGTTTTCAAGTCAGCAAGTGCAATTAATCATTATATTTCAATCAAATAGTTTGAGCAAACGGATGCAACCAGAAACTTAAATTGAATTCTGGGACTCACATCATCTAAACTCAAGATTCTGTAGTAATTTATTTATTTTTTAGTTTTGTTCCAATTGCTTGATTCATAGCTCTCAGCCAGCAAATTTATTTAATGACCTCTCTCATCTTTACCTTGAACTCTCACACAGTCGACCCATGGTCATTCCATCACTGAGCTACGACACACTGGGGCACTTTATGTCTGAACATGAGCAGGCATCTTTCTCTTTTGTGTATCCCATTGATGCAATATGACAATCTGACACCTTCTGCTCCATGTTCCTTGCTGAAAAGCCAACTCACCATGAATGTGATCATTTCAGCTATTCATGGTTGCTTTGAGAAAGAGTGAAAAAAGCTCAGATGTTAAAACCTTTATGCTGGTGCAGAATTCAACCAAACCTTCAAATAAAGCTGTTCATTCTATCTCCAAGCTTTTCATTCTTCATTTAAAAACTAATTTTCTTTCTGATCAATTCTTTATTTCTAGGTAAAGTCGATTCAGTTCAAGTGAACACAAGCTACAAGTTACCGCTACAGAGAAACGGTTATCCAGCAATTCTAAAGCAGGAAAAGGAATCTGCTATTTTAGAACCATATAAATACCATCAAGTGGCAATGTGGATTATTGTGAAAGACTCTGCACAACCACAGCTCAGCGGACCCTGCGGGGGGTAAGAATTTCTCTGCTACACACCAGGTGGGCAAAGATTTGTGCGTGGGGCTTTGGAAGCACTAATTAGTATGTACTGAACAGGGGGTGAGGATCCACAGGTGCAGGGAGAGTTGGGGACACATCCTGCCAACCTCTGCTACATATTAATTAATATACACACACATCCACATCCATCCCCCCCCACACAACTGCTTGTTCCAACACAAATCTTACATACTTTTTTGCAAAATCCAAAATAAAAAGGTTAATATGAGATTACATCTAACAATCAAATCAATGGTGTCTACATTTATACTTCTTAGTGACAGTCGTTTTTCCAGCACTTAAATAAGGCATTATAAGGGCTTCCTCTGGTATAAAGTCTGGCTTTACCAGCTCATCAAAAACCTGTCTTCGTCTGTCCAGTTGTAGGTATTGCATTCTTCATGCTTCAACTGTTTAATGAATAACTTCTGTATTTGAAACTATTTCCGCTCATAACAACCCTTTCAAACTCCAGTAAATTTTATATCCAATCTGTAGGTGCTCTGGTGTGGATAATAATTATATGAGAAGCAGGGATATGACAATAAAGCATATTTGTGACACAAATTTAGCAGTGTTTGTGATAAATGGAAATAAAAAGCAGAGGAATATGCCAGAGATTGCTTGAAAAGCAGATAAAGCACAGACTGTAAACTGGAATAGTTGTCATTTATGTTTAGGTATTTCTCTTACATTTTTTTGCTTCAAATGATTATGAAATAAGCAGCTATGAAAAAAGTCAGGGCAAAAAATCAGGGATTGAAGACACTTTGATGGAGAGACACTGTGGTAAAGCCAGTACAGTAGATGTGGAAGACAAGGAGATGCACCAAGAAGATTTGAGGGGATCCAGGAACCAGAGGACGTTGACTGATCATTACTGGGGAAACACCAAAGACAAGGAACTCCTGGAGACCCGGAGTGTTGCCTCTGTGAATATTTGCCCAGACGTTGAGGCTTAAAAGGCGCAGGGAACTAGGAATAACTTGAATTAACAGAATTGCTGATTTTTAAGGGGGGGCACATGGAAACATGGCAATGCCTTTTTTCAAACACACTTTTACGATACTTTAAGACTTTGGACAAACCTAGGTTTGGATTTAAAATGTGACATTCAACATATAGCACATCATTCTCCTAGTGGGTAATGAAATCATTAAAAAGCACTGTTCACTGGAATCTGAATAGAAATCTTCACCAGACCTGTCCATCTTTCACTCTCTTCGTTCTGTGTAACGTGTGAGCACTTTAATCAGTATGTAATAATGTCTGTCAGTCTGGATTAGAGGAGATGATTCTCCTTAATGAGTCTATGTTTGAAATCCGCTCTTTTAAGGTTCCTCCTGTGAAACCTAAATACTGATGAGAGTCAAAGATGTTTCACATTGAGGGCGCATCGCAGTTGCACAATAATGAAGAAGCACCCATAGGCTGTGGTCATACTTATCAGCAAAGGCATTCAGTGTTTAGGGAGTTTTAATAAATGCAACAGATTATATTAAATAGATTAACCAGCAGAATCACAGCGGCTGTTTTGTAATGAAGAAGGAATGACACAACACACTATTGTTTAATTTTGATTTCCAATATAATGTGTAGACTTCGAAAAGGTTATCATTTTTGAAACTGTTGGTTTTAAATAGACACATAATTTGCAAAGTAGCTCAAATGAAAATGTGAGAAAATCGTCTTTCGGTTTCATTTTACAACCCTCAAATCAGTGCCATCAGTGCCATCAAGAAGGGATAACCTTTGTAAGTACAATACCTGTGATGTGGCTTGTGTTTTCCGAAGTTGTGGCACAAAAAGCACAATGACACAAAAACATGCTTTGAACTGTGTATAAGGTTTAGGAGAGGTTTGCCTGGTTTTGACCTTGTCTTTGCTTTTTGGGGGGAATTCATACATTTTTATTTTGTCTCAACACTTGAAATTTTTGTTTAAAATTGTTTGTCCTTTGTGCAGGGGACAAAATTGTATTGTTTGTATGAAGCTTGGGTTGTTCTAAAACAAATGATATCATGCTTTGCCACAAACAGTTGTAAAGTTAATTTTTTTGTGAAAATTTTAAAGTAGTAAGAAAAGGCTGTGGAGTTCTAAGCATTAAGGGCCACATTCCTTTCTTAATTTTTCTCCTTCCATTTCACCTACCCTTTACCCTTGACCGTTAAATGTTTATATATTTTCCAAATAAAAAGCGCACCGCTACAGAATCAAATGATGTGTGACTGCCTCCAACATAGTATGTGAAGAATGTTTACTGCCACTGTTGTTTGCTGGGGAATAGAACATCTGAGTACTGTTTTTGTTTTTTTTTTTGCAATAAAACTGACTGTTTTATTGTTGGATTAATTCTAGCAGGTTAACTAATAATTAGCACAACATATGCAAACAAACAAGATGGAATGTCACAAGAAATGGTGGTGATTTATCTCTAATAGCCCTTTATTCAAAAGCTACACCCTGCAACTCTCCACCACTCTTAGAATCCTTTTTTTTGACTCCACAGCCAAATGGTGTCGCCTGGCCTGGGTACCCGAGGCTTTAGATAACGTTTTCTAATTAGCTCTGAATAATTCAACTCCAGAAGAATGAATGAACACAATAAAACTGTACTTTAGACCAATCAGAGAGAAGGATTGCATGAAGCATCTGTTTTTATTGGCTGATCTGATGTGTTTGAACTTGAAGTGCCTGGATTGAGGCAGAGACACTGTGAGAGACAGAAAAGTTTCAGCAGTTGTAAAGTTTTTGGCCTGCTTTTCCTGATATTTCTATGTTCGTCATCCGGGTTGATTAAACCTACATAAATAGAAATGGTAAACAAACTTGTGTTTTTATTTATATGCAAAAGAGAAAAGAGTGAAACAAATAAAAGACAGGTCTCTTCTGTGTACCGCTGTCTAAGGTTTCAGCTTAATATTGAGTTATGGTGTGTAGTAGCATTGTAAACAGACTGTAAACACGTGGCTATAACAAGTTGTAATAAGATTATCTTTAAATTCCATAATATTGTTCATATCATAGCTCACACACATGCAGACAAATCCCTGAGTGAATAAAGAGTGATGAGCTTTGCACCGATATGATCTTACTTTGTAATTGTGAATAAATGCTAGTATAAATCACTGGCCTCAGAGCACTACTTTAGCATTTTAAAAGGCAGGCATAGGAACAGATTGTATCTTTATGTGACTCTGATAGGCTGTCATAGTTCATCCAGCTGCTGGTAACACCTCCATCGACTTGTGTCTCACAGACAAAGCTATCGACTTAAGAATGCACATCACTCAATTTAACAGCTGAAGGATGCTCTGTGCTCCCCGTGGTTATCAGATGCTCTCTGGGAGGAAGGGGCTGGAAGACTCTTCTCCTACAAATGCATAAATGCTATGATGTGGGGGAGGGGTACTTTTGGAAATAGCCATGGAATTAACTGACTGTGTCTCCGTTTGTCATCTCTCAAATGCCATCACACATAAGGGCACAGAAGGGGGTTTGAGGATGGCTGCCTTATATCTGTGGGGAAAAAAAAGGTACCAGATGATTGTAATGAGAAAACATTTGTCTTTACATTTTGGTAGATGTGAGTAATTAAAAATGTCTGGAGTGATTCGGCTTTAAGAGAATCTTTAATTAACCACATGAACAGTGATAATAGCCATATAATTTAATTGTCAGCAATGGGTAGAGTATCCATTTTTTTACTCAGGGAAAGGTTTTACGTTAAAGGGATCATGAAGGAAAAACGTGAAAAAAATAAAAGCTCTTTTTGTGCAAATACTGGAACATCAGCATATCATAACTTTGTACGTGCAATTGATTGCACTCATACTTATTACAAAAAGTGTTTTTTATTCCATTGTAATGTTAACAAATGTTAAAGTGTGACAAATTGTAGATTCCTTGATAACCAGGTTCAGTTTAACTTAAACCTACATTTGTGCCTCGCATCATTGCTTTTTGTTCTTTTTTTACACAATGTCTGGACAATGGAGACATCGGATCGGTTGTAGAAAGCCTTTTGAAAGATTCATTGTCTCTACCACCTGAATTTTGGGGTTATGTCAATTTTTGTAAATGTTGTAATTGTTGTTTGCATTTTTTTATTTATTTTCTCTCATTGTATGCAATAAATGTACTATTACAGTTATAAACTGATCATTTCTTTTTTTATGGGGTAATGGGCAGCTATTACTTCCCTCTACAATTGTTTATATGTTTTATTTTTGGACTGTATGATTTTTTTTTCTGAATATTGCACTCACTCTTCAATGTCAACAATATCTACAGTTTTATTCTGCATCAATCCATTAATCAATGTCTGATATTCTTGTTTTTTTTTTAAATTTGCTGTAATGAATGTAATAAAAATGCAAATTAATTCAAATGACTCCATAATGCCAAATAATGAGAAATAATCAGGACAGCTAACTTCTGCTATTAATTGGCTTCACAAAGCAGTCAGATTGCATTCAACTATTCTGAGAGATAAATGCCAATTAAACACATGAAGAAGGGGCTGATGCTAGAGGTAGAATCAACCTCGCAGAACAGAAAAAAGTGTTTTTATCTTTGAGAGTTAAAATGCAGATAACATTCTAAAGAGGAGTCCTATGCAATGCATGAGACAAATAAAATAAGGAAAATTGGCCTTGCTATTAGCAGGAAATAAGGAAAGAGGTTTTATTTTGTCCTTTTATTCAAATTTTATAATAACAGGAGGGAAACTTAATGTGAGATTACATTGTTGATGGAGATAATGTCTGCAATGGATAGGCAATGGCCTTCTGGATCTGGAAAAGAAGGAAAGGAGCAGGAAGTAAGTAACTCACTTAGCAAATGACAGAGAGAAAATCCAGGTAGTAACACGGGAGAAACATTGACATCTGACACAGGACTTTTGGGAGTTGTCATTTTTATATTGACATTTGACAATGGTGATTGGGGTGACTGATCCTCTTATGCTCTTAGGTCCACCTCTGCGTCTTGTGGCAGGTTTACCAGGGTGGGCCTCCTTTGGAAGTCACACAGACAGTGAAATCAAAGATGCGGACCATCACAATCATTCTTATAAACAACATTCGTTCACCTTTATGTTCAATTTAGAACAGTCAGTCAATTTTATAATCAAGTTCGTGCCTGTAACATAAAACCAGTTTTGGAGGAAACCTACACAGTTCCAAACTTGATCATGACCTTCCAATCTTGAAACTCAATAACATTAAGTTATTGAGTCTGTATGGATTGAAGTGTGGAGGGATCTGCATGTGAGCTTAATACCCTGGCTTAAATAACTTTACCATGTTTTAGTAACAAAAGTAAAAAAAAAAACCTTAATTAAAGGTTATAATATTTCAATATTTTTCTATTCAATCCGTCAATCTTTCAGCCACCAAAAAACAACTAAACCACAAATCAATACATACAACAAGCGCATGTGAGAATGATATGCATGTTCCAATTTCGTATTGTTTTTGCAAAGTAAATGTCATGAGAAATCTAAAAATGTCAGGTTGCCTTGACATCAAATCTTCCTTCATATAGCCATTTATAGGCAAACTTTTTTAATCAAACTTTTAAGAGATGAAAAAATATCTAGTTTAATGATTTACCACAATATCCCTCACAACGGCTTACGATATTCTGTAATACTTCCAATGAGACATTACTTCACATAGGAAAAAATGTTTTTGAAGCGCACTTTAACCAACAAAATTAATTCTTTCCCTTACTGACTAATTTACAAACATAATAATACAGCAGTACCAGTTAAAGAGCCATGGGTAAATTTATAGAATTCTCATACTGGTAAACAACAACCTCCAAACATCTATTTAGTTTTCAAATGCAGCAAAGAGAAACACAGAAACACTTGTGGGTTTGCTTCAAATAAATAGACTGGCGGATAAATCAAGATCTGATTAAGGCCTGACAATAATGGGCTGACTTGCTTAACTAGAAATAAAACAGCATTGGCAAGTTCATCAAGACCAGTATTGACTGAGGGCCATCACTGAAGAAAAAGAAGCAAGCGTAACCGGATTAAACACTGCGCATGGGAACTCAGAGTGCCTGTTTACTAATCCCAGCAGCAACACTTTTCCCGTTACCCATTCGAGCATCAGTCGGCCTCTTTCTCAGGCTTTCTTTCTTTCGACACCTCGTTCTGATCGACTTCCCACAGCATTGCTTCCCTAAGCCTCTGCAGATGTTGCTTGCTCTGTGAATAGACCTTTTGCTCATGGCTGAGTTGGAAAATGGCAGGGTTTGCTTAATCTACTTTGCCTTAATCCCTGTGGCCTGGACTCATTTCGCCAAGACACTTCCATCCAAATGACACACGCACACATTTTGACATCAATAATAATGAATGACATCCCTTCCTGAGCTGCATTTAAGGGACACTGGAGCTTCTGATTGGTACCTTGGCATGTGTGGACAGGTTTTAGAATGGTAAATAGGTGGTGAATGCAGAAAAAGCAATGGGAGAGAGTGTGTTTCCGCCTCAGGGGCTTTGAGATGTGATGCGATTGGTTTCCATGCGAATGGAAGGTAAGCCGACTGGATCTGCAGAGGAAATGCCAGCACCACCCGCATAGGGATTTGGATGCCAACAAAAGATGCTAGGAGAAAAAGACTTAAAGTATGTGGGGAACAGGATTGAAATGGTCACGAAGAAGATAAATGAAAGCAGATACCTTCAGTTTTGATTATTCAGGCATTATTCCAAAATTGACCAGATATTTTGTTTCCTCTTTGGAATTTTCAAATTTATCATTTTTACAACATATCTACTGATTGACAAATATTTAAAAATAATAATGACTTTTTTATTAATATTTTAATACAACACTACGTGTAACAGATTGAATGTAAATATGAGAATCAGGAAGTAATCGAGCAGACTTCTTCGAAAATGGTCCTCATTAAAGGATCCTAAATGAGCCTACCACATACAGTCCACAGTCCAACTTCACAGTAATGAAATTGAGATGGCTAATGAAGTGTATTTGAGTCAAACCCACACTCACAATTCCAATTCACATTAAGAGCTATAAGGAATTCCACCCATAGAATAAGGCTCATACACAGCTGTTTCAGTTCATGACTCAGTTCCTACGTATTTGTGGCATTGATTATCATTAGGACTTGTTTGGTATAATTGGTTGATCATACAACTATAATCCTGAGTTGGTTAAGTTCAACATAAAACAAAGTGACAGCTTGAAAGGGGAATGTCTTTGGTTACGTTCCATAACCCTCAGTCCGTGAAGAAGGGAACCAATGTTACAGTGGCATTCTGCTCAGTTTATGTCACAAGACTTCTAGGTTTTTATAAAGGGACATATATCTTTGATCTCTACATGAGGGAAGGAGGATTACACACATAACCAAGGACATTCCCTTTCAGATATCACTCTGTTATATGTCGAATGGCTCAATTATGGGAACCCACCCAACCACGTCTGAGGTCCTTTCATGCAGGTCAGTGCCACATTAAAAAGGTTAGCATTTAAGGCTTAATTAAACCTGCATAGTTTCTACCTCTACATGAGGCCCAAATGTTTTCTGTATTTCTTTCACAACACGCAACCCAATCCTGGCAACACTCCCAAAACAAGAGCACTCTTCGACTATTTCAAAGAGGGGTGTATGGAGACTGTAAAGGTGGGAGACCCTAAAGTTGCCATGTCATTGGAATACAATGTGGTATAATGTAATGATTCACACACACACGCACGCACACACACGCACACACACACACACCCCCAACCCACACACACACACACACACAAAAGATTTATGAATAAAATAAAAAAAAATACCACCTAAATGACAGGGCAAAAAAACAGTGGTCCCCTGAAAAAGGGGCAAACCAAATGTGGATCCACGTCCTGGGGACCCAGCCTGTCAGAATCAATGGATAAAAAGTCAAGACACTTTGAACGATGAAAACCATACAGGTCTTAGAAACCACTACTGCTCTGCTCGGTCAGTACCTATTTACTTTAGGTAGCAATTGCTTTTGCTTGGAACGCTGTGTTGTATTTCCACCAAGCTCTTATTTTGCCCAAATATCTCCAATTTAAGCTTTTCCAAATGTGCTCCAAATTTTCTAAAATGACACCGTTTGTGGGATGTCCGAAGAAAAGAATTTTGAGTTGCACACGGACACCATCTGCAGCAGGATGTGGCCATTGAACTGTGACTATTTTCACCAACTGGTCCTCTGCTTTTCTGGGATTTTTCTTGATTTGCCACTTTGTGCCTTAAATAGAACTGTCCTTCTTGTCTTGCGGTTCCTCACAATGTTTCTCACAGTGAAAACTGTGAGCTTAAATCTCTGAGACAGCTTTCTGTATCCTTCCCCTAAACCATGATGTTCAACAATAATTTTTTCCAGTCATCTGAATGTTGTTTTGAGGCTCTTGTGCAGCCACTCTTTAGAGAAGATGCAAAAAGGATAACCACGTGCAATTGCCCTCATTTAAATAGTTTGTCATGATTGGATTCACCTGTCTACTGAGGTCCGCTTATGTTATAGAGCGACAATGGAAATACTACAAATGTAAATGAAGCAACCAGGGAATAAGATAACAACTATCATTTTCTCCTTCATCAATTCCCTCCAAACACACAGTCCAACTCCACATAGATCAAAAGTAGTTCCTCTATTGCAGCAAACTACTGCTTGATAGCAAATAATATCCAACTTGTTATTAGATAAAGGCTCTACGGTTACCCAAAATGAACTTCTATTCCTAAAGTGGTGTGTATACTGTACTTTACACACACACACTAATGTCGCTAGGCAACAAAACATACTGGGGGAGATGTGATGCTGACAGTCTGTATATTGCTGTTGGGGAACTTTGTGTTTTTATGACTCCTGATACATGGTGTCCACAGAGTCATGAAAAGCATTAAAAGTTGATCAATCAATTTGAATAAATGTTTTATTCTATAAAAGTTGTTAAATTTCAAAGAAAATAAGATAAGATTCATGATTGTGTTCTTTAAAATATATCTGCATTTAAAAAAATGTATTAGATTAATTTACAGCAAAAATCTTTACATGCTGCTTTACATTTGTTTATAATGTACGTTCATTCCTTATCCATCTCACATCAGGCGAGAGTACTGGAAAGGTCTCCAGTCCATCACAGGACAACACACACATTCACATCTAAGGGGAATTTAGATTATTCAATTAGCCTAATCACATGTTTTTGGGATTGTGGGGGAAACCAGAGTACCCAGAGGAAACCCACACAGGCATGGGAAGAACATGCACCTTGAACCGGCAACCTTCTAACTGGAAGGCAACAGTGCTATTTACTGCACTACTGTGCCACCCCTGTTTATTATATTTTAAATAAAATTTGGTATTTTACTGTTAATGAACTGTACATTTTTATAAACTTTCCTGAAAGACCATTTTTTTTGGCAGTTTGCGCAATTAAACCATATGAGGGACATTTTACAAAAAAAAAATTCCCCTAAACAGTTTGTACAGATTTAATATTTTGTAAATATCATTAAGTGATTTAACATTAGGAGTCCTGTTTGTCTGAACTTCATCTCAGACAAAAAAATTTTGTAATAGGTGATTCAACTGAAACAAAACCTAAGTAACAATAACTGAAAGCAATATGAAAACAACAATGGCAAAAAGGAATGGTAGGAATTCAGTTGCTTACAAAGATCCATAAACTCCTTTGAGGTGCGTAGACCTGTATACTATCCTCCCATCACTCAATGATCCCATGACCAACCTGTCACTACTCACCTCCCTCATAAGCCTTGTTACAGTTGCATGATGTAACAAAGATATTATCAGATTCTTTTGTTTATGCCCTTTATCTTAAATGTGAAATAAGTAAACCTACAGAAAATGTATTAAACCACCTGCTCTTACTCAATGAGAAATCTGTTATGACAGACTCATAAACTGACAGATTCACATCTGAGATCGGCAAGCAAAATATTTCAAAATCCTCAAACATCAATGTGAAAAGACTCTCTATTCTTTGTATTTCTTCATGTTAGTCTTCATGTTGGATGAATATGTAACATTTGTGTTAGATGAGCAATAATGAAAAAAAAATAGTTCACATCTAAAAAAAAAAACTAATTACAGAAAATTTGCATTTCCTGATTAAATGCATATGTGCTAGTGGCTGGTGCTGCTGCTGTTGCATACTACATATATCTTTCATAACTGTGTCATTGGATGTATATAAACTGAGTATGAATTTGCCCTCTGTCAGCATGACATCTGTACAACCTTTAGGCAATCATCAGAAAAACCTAAGAAATAATTGGCATGAAGGCACAGTCTAGTAATATATAAATTGTAACGCATGTAACGCACTCCCGGGAACATAAGCTACAATAAACCCATGCCGCAGATGCAGAGAATAAATAGCACAAAACAAAATTACTAGCAATAATAGTTAATAACAGAGCAGGTGGATACAATCAGTGGCAAGAGGAGCAATAGCGAAGACTAGTAAGACCCGAGAGGAAGGAGTGACGAAAGGCTGAAAGGAAACCCAAAAGGATTGCAACAAGCCATTTTAACATTGAAACATAAAGAACAGATCAATCAGTGGGGGGGCTGGGAAAGAGAGGGAAGGAGAGAAACACGTAGCATTTCATAACTATCCGCTTATGTCGTGTATCTGTAACTTGGATCACTGGATATCGCTGGCCAAAATAAAAGCTTGAATAACACTTTTAGAAATAAAAATTTACTGTAGATTTACTGTTTCATTATATGTAGTTCTTAAAACCAATTATTTCTGCTCTGAAATGTGGACCAATGATAAGTATGTATTGTTTTTTTTTTTTTCTGGAGGAACTAAGGACTTCATTTTGTGCCAAAAAAATGAACGCAAATAAATTAATTAAAAAGAAAAAAAATCTGCCTGAAAACAAAAATAATCAAGTAATTACCATAAAAATCGACTTTGATTTTAAATACATTTTTATTTGTTCCATTTTACGCTTCGATTTTGCTTAACAGAGTTTTGATTACGCTTTCAGCATCTTCGCTTTTGCTTTCTAATTTTTCGTTTGCTATCCTGAAAGTTATGTTTGAAAGTTAACTTTCAGGACAGCAAACGAAACCAAAACTGTTAGCGGCCTTCCGTGGGGGCGGGGTAACAGTGGTTCGCCCTCATTGGCTAGGATGCTTTCGATTGGCAGCTCAATTAACCGGAAGTTCTATAAAGTTCAAGATTACTTGATTTTTTTTGTTTTCAGGCTGATTTTTTTTTCTTTGTAAGCAATTTATTTGCGTCCGTTTTTGCTCAAATTGACACAAAATGAATTCCATACAAATCAGCTGATTACAGAGTAATGGCGGCAGATCTGTACTCTGATGCGTAAACAGTGTTGTACTGATTATTAAAGCTTGTTTAAAAGCTCACCCAGACTCCTCATCGGTGGAGTTTCTCTCTGATTTATTTGTACAACAGACAGCTTCTTCTAATTAAACAAACATAATTAATGGCCTCTTCAGCTGTTTACTATCCCATACATTTATCATAGTAAGGATTACATTTTACAGGTCAGCTTTTTTTTAGACAACTTTTAAATCAAATTGGACTTTGCTTTTTAATAAATAAATAGTATCAAAGTCTTACCTCTTAGTTTTACTTTAGAACATATTTCAAAGTGTTGCTCATTGCACCCAACAGTAAAATGTGCCTTCAGGTAGTGAATGTTGACTTAACAAGGACTGTTGTGTAGAGAGCATGAAATAAACCAGTACTCTTGAGGCACGACAAAACACACTCGGATTCAGAGAGTGCATCCAACACACTTAAGAACAACTCCTACCAAAGAGAGTGGAAAGGTGGACATTTACTGACAAAGCTGAATTACATTGTCAAGAGGGACATGCCAGTATGTGTGAGAGAAAAGGCATGAGACAGGAAGAGAGAAAGACTGCAAGCCACTCTGCATCTGACAGGTTGTGACGGACGACCCTTCTGGGGATGCTGTGTGAGTGTGTGTGGCAAATGGAGTGAAGGGGCAGGACGCATCTTCAGACCAAAGCTGTCAGCACCATAGGGCACAGAACAGCAGATGTGAATGTGGTCAAGCAAGAAAGAGTGAGAGGCGTTAGCTGTCATTAAAGCCCATCTGAGTCAGAAGACCATGGTGATGACTTCTCTTAATCAAAGTAAGAAGTACATAAATCATCTTTGAGAGAAGCATTAGCAAATATTTAGAAGTGTCATTTCTGGAAAACATCAGAAGACATAAGACAGCATGACAAGTGTTTAGGCATAAGTCAGGGAGGAGCAGTTGTTGAGTTCTGTGGAGACCAGATGAGTCAAAAGCTGATGAAAGCAGCATGGAATTTGGTGCCGCCTGTTGTAGGTCGGGCGAACAAATAAGGATAACTTTTATTTGGAACAAAAGAAACTACCAAAGTCTGATGCCCTTGATGAGCATGAACATTTGGCCGTTGGATATAGTGGGAAAGGGAGATCCTTGGATTAAGTTGTGGTTGAAATGGATTCCGCTGAATAGAGCTGGCTGATACAATATCATAGCAGCGAAATAAAGATAAAAATTAAGTTATGGGAACAATTCAGAAACCAGGGTTATGGAAAGGGAGGAACTGGGGTCTGGTCTGCCTTGTGTGATTGGGGCCAGTAAAGTGCATGGGAGCAATGACGAAGCTGTGAGTGGGGCAGGTGGTCCAAGGACCGATGAGATTTGCACTATATCCAGCCTAGACAGGAGTGTGCATGGTAGAACTGAGGGCTGGAGTGGAGTTACACTGGCCATGGTGCTGAAGGCGAGGTTGGAAATATTGCTGCTTGTAATCTGGCAGCTTATGGAGCTGGCTGAGCTGTAGAAGGACCTGGAGGAAGTCCCTGTCCTGTCCTGCTGCTCCGTTTCTTCGGTACATTCCACCACTTGATTTATGGGGATCGGAGTGCACAGAATTGAAGGGAGCTTTTGTAGCTTTGGTAAAGCCATAGATTAATAGAATAATTGAAGTTTGCAGCACCTCCAAATAAACTCCTCCCAAAAAACGTTGAAAGAGACTGTCCAAATTTATTTTTTGAGGTCCACACGAGGCTTCTTGTAAACACATGATTGTCTGTTCGTACTGTCACTTAATTTTCTGTGTTTATCTACTTTTATTTATTTTGTAAATAAATTATTTTCTTAAAAGGTAGTTCCCTTTCAGTCGGTCCCGGAGACGTTAGTCGGGATTAGACCGACTGAATGGGAGCGAATCACCTGTGGGAGCGACTGCCGAACATATCAGCGGGCAATTAATTTGCAGGCGTAGGTGATTGACTAGCAATCAGCCGGGTATAAAGCCGGGCGTGCCTACGCCACCAGTATGCAATTTTCCTTCGGAGCTGACTGAGTGTGACTCTCTCTCCTAACTTTGACGCTACCAGCTTGCAAGATTAGTAGGTTGCTTACCTTGGCACATTGGTGTTGACCTCTGCTAAGTCCCAGAATTAGCACGCCACCACGCCGGCTCCTCAGATCTTAGCAAGCAAGCCTGTCCAGTGTGTTTTTGCCGTTTTCTCATTATCCTGTCCATTTTTCTCGACACGATGAGTAAAACGTGCAGTACTCCTAACTGCGGTGGATTTATCTCGTCGAAAGACGGTCACGAGCGCTGTGTAGAGTGTTTGGGCTTCCAACACGCCTGTGCAGCGTTCGTGAGGCGAGAGTGTGTGCATTGCAACGCTCTGCCGGCCCGCACGCTGAGATACAGACGGTCTTTCTTCGAGGAAGAGGACGCCGAAGCTTCGGCTTCAGGCGCTCCTACGACTCGGGGCGAGCTGGCTGTACGCTCACCGGATGTTTTGGGTAGAGCGGTGTCAGGTGACTCCTCGCACCATCCCCAAACGCCGAGCGTGCTCCCCGTCTGGTCCGCGAATGATTCGGATAGCGCTTCGGCGTTACCCGGCCACTCGTGTGATCCTGCTGACGATCTGCTGTCCATCGCAGCATCGGAAGGGGCGCGGTCTTCGAGTTCTTCCAGCTCAGAGCTTCCACCCTCCGGGGTCGCGGCCGAGCCGGAGCTCGATGCTTTCGCGGTGCTCTCCAAAGCCGCGACCGCAATTGGGCTAGAGGTGCCTGTGCTCTCTAGCTCAGCGCCGTCGCGGTTGGACGATTGGTTCCTGGGTAAGCGCCAGGGCACGATCCCTCGCGCTCCCGCGGTTCCTTTCTTCCCGGAGGTGCACGAGGAGCTCACAAAATTCTGGCGGGCTCCCCTGTCTGCCAGGGCTTCCAGCTCCTCCCCCTTCTCCGCCTTGGATGATGCAGCAGCTAGGGGATACTCCGCGATTCAGCGAGTGGAGCAGGCTGTCGCGGTACACTTGTGCCCCGGCAGTGCTGCCGCTTGGCGGGCTCGCCCGAGTGTGCCCTCCAAAGCTGGAAAGTTTTCGTCTGCCCTGATGGTGAAAGCTTATTCGGCTGCGGGTCAAGCTGCTGCATCGTTGCATGCTATGGCGACCTTACAGGTCTTTCAGGCCAAGGTCCTCCGTGACATGCACCAAGGGGGGAGGTGACCAACAGTCCGTAAAGGACTTACATTCAGCCACTGATTTTGCGCTTCGTGCTACAAAGTCAGCAGCGCTGAATATTGGTCGCACGATGGCCACTCTCGTGGTACAGGAGCGCCATCTTTGGTTGGAGCAGGCCTCTATGCTTCCCGATGACCGAACTCGGTTTCTGGATGCACCTGTCTCCCAAGATGGCCTCTTTGGCATCGCCGTGGACGATTTTGCGTCAAAGGTCTCCACGATCAGGAAACAGGCGGAGGGTCTGGGTGAGCTCATGGTCCCTCGTCGGAAGCGGCGGGCTCCTGCCGCTTCCGCGCCGGACCCCTCACCGCCTGTGCGACGCCAAAGAGAGCGACTCTCGTCACGGTCTCGCCCTTCGACCTCTGGTCCGAGGAAGACTCCTGCACGACGAAAGTCGCAGTCAACCTCAGAGGGTTCTCGACGGCAGACGAGGGCTTCTAGCAAGAAGCGCCCCTGAGGTTGGCGACTCGGGAAGGAATGAGCTCTTCTTTGGGTCCTGTCATCGACCCAGCTCCCCCAGTCCACCACACACTCCTCGCTGCCGTCCTTCGGGACGGCGGCACCTATTGTGTCAAAGATAGATCTCACTTCCTTCTCGAGAATAGCGGACTCGCATGCCCTGCGGTCTGGGGTTCCTCTTCCTCGGTCTCCGACTTGGGAGCGAGCTCCGCTGGCTATGGCAGAGAGCGCGGGGGCACACCACCCCTGCCCTCATCTGACCATCCCCCAGGGTTCGTCCCTGGTGATTCCGCCCACAAGCCCGCCTCCGGGCGGCCCCGCCGTGGGGACCATCGGCACGTCCCGACCACACCCCCTGTCAGCTTACCTGGGAGCCTGGCGGAAGCTTCCCGGGGTCTCACAGTGGGTGGTCCGGACAATCCGGCAGGGCTACACGATTCAGTTCGTGTCCGCCCCCAGGTTTCGAGGTGTGTTTCACACTCCTGTTCCCCGAACAGGCGCCTCACTCCTGCGAGAGGAGATCGACGCCCTTTTGAACAAAGGCGCGATCGAGCCGGTACCCCCAGCCGATATGGAACGTGGGTTTTACAGCCCCTACTTCCTGGTCCCCAAGAAATCAGGCGGGCTGCGACCAATCTTGGATCTGAGGCGTCTAAACCGGCACCTGGCCAAGTACCGGTTCAAGATGCTGACGGTCCGCTGCATTCTACCGTGCATCCGTCCTGGAGATTGGTTCGCAACAATCGACCTGAAGGACGCGTACTTTCAGGTAGAAGTGGTACCGAGACACAGACCCTTCTCTAAGGTTCTGTTTCGAGGGCCATGCATACCAGTACAAGGTCCTACCCTTCGGTCTTGCCCTCTCCCCTCGCGCCTTCACGAAGGTCGCCAGGGCCGCGCTAGCCCCGCTCCGCCGGGCAGGCATTCGGATCCTGGACTACCTCGACGACCGGCTTCTCATAGCCTCGTCCAGGGACCAGTTGATCCGACACAAGGGCAAGGTGCTCTCGCACTTAAACCGCTTGAGTCTGAAGGTCAACTGGGAAAAGAGCCGCCTCACTCCGGTGAGGGTCATCTCTTTTCTCGGGGTGGAGCTGAACTCCGAGAGCATGCTGGCGCAACTATCGGTAGAACGCGCCAGGGCCTTGCTGACCGCTCTTTCCGCGGTGTCCTCCGACCAGTGGCCAGACTGAAGTTACTTCAGAGGCTCCTGGGGCATATGGCAGCCGCAGCCCCAGTCCTTCGACTCGGGCTCCTGCGTATGCGGCCACTGCAGCTATGGCTTCTCTCGCGAGTTCCGAGTTGGGCATGGCGCTGGGGAGCTCTACGTCTGTCCACGACAGGCGCGCTCCCTTACCTGAAGGTCTGAAACTCGGAGTGCTTCCTACGGTCCGGGGTGCCTCTTTCGAGTCCCCCCGATCACATGGTGGTCACCACCAACGCCTCCAAGACCGGTTGGGGCGCTGTGTGCGGTTCCCACCGAGAGTCCGGTTCCTGGATCGGACGGCTTTCTCGCTGGCACATCAACCGTCTCGAGCTAGTCGCAGTTGCCCTAGCGCTATGGCGCTTCGGCCCGCTCCTCCGGGGGCGGCACGTGCTGGTCAGGACCGACAGCACTGCGGTAGTAGCGTACATCAACCGCCAGGGCGGTGTGCGCTCCCGTGCTCTGCACTACCTCGCCCAGCGACTGCTCCTCTGGAGTCAGAGCAGACTTCTGTCGCTCAAAGCCTGTTACATCCCCGGCGAGTGCAACCAGATCGCGGATTCGCTGTCCAGGTTTCACCCCACGGCGAGAGAATGGCGACTCCATCCTCGGGCTGTTCAGCAGATATGGGATATCTTCGGCGAGGCCCAGGTAGACCTGTTTGCCTCCCGGCAGAACACCCATTGCCGGCTTTTCTACTCCCTGTCCCTGGCTCCTTTCGGGACAGATGCGCTGGCACACTGCTGGCCCAGGAACAAACGCTTGTACGCGTTTCCCCCAGTGAGCCTTCTGGCACAGTTACTGTGCAAGGTCAGGGAGGACGAGCGAGAACTGCTTCTGGTCGCGCCCCTCTGGCCGAACAGAGCCTGGTTCCCGCACCTTTCTGCGCTCGTGACAGCCCCTCCCTGGCCGATCCCCCTGAGTCCAGACCTCCTGGCTCAGGGGGCGGGATACAGGCACCCGCGGCCAGACCTCTGGGCCCTCCATGTATGGCATATCTGTCCGCGGTGGACCCCGAGCCTCTACCACCCTCCGTGGTGAGAACGTTAGACCACGCGCTAGCACCCTCTACCCGAGCATGCTACGCTGGCAAGTGGGGTCGGTTCGTCGATTGGTGTTCCTCCCATCAGGAAGACCCTAGGACGTGCCCCATCAGAGTCGTGTTGACCTTTCTCCAGGAGAGGGTCGATCGGGGGCTGTCCCCATCGTCCCTCAAGGTCTACGCCGCCGCTATTTCTGCCTTCCACCTTCGGGTCGAAGGGAAATCAGTGGGCAGCCACGAACTGCCGGTGAGATTTCTCAAGGGAACTAGGCGTCTTAGGCCGCCTAGACCTCCCTCTGTTCCCTCTTGGGACCTCTCCGTCGCCCTGTCTGGGCTGCGGAAGTCTCCTTTTGAGCCATTGCACTCTGCGGAGCTGCGCGTCCTCTCACTGAAGACCGCACTCCTGCTCGCTCTGGCCTCAATTTAGAGGTTGGGAGATCTCCAGGCACTGTCCGCCGACGAATCCTGCCTGGAATTCGGCCCTGGTGATTCACTGGTTACCATCAGACCCAGGCCCGGATGCATTCCCAAGGTCCCATCGGTCCCCTTCCGGGACCAGGTGGTGACGCTGCAAGCTCTGCCCCGGGAGGAGGCAGACCCAGCCCAGGGTTCCTTATGTCCTGTGAGAGCCCTTCGGATTTATCTGGACAGAACCCGGGAGCTTCGGTGCTCCCAGCAGCTCTTTGTATGTTTTGGAGGCCAGCGTAAGGGTTCCGCAGTCTCCAAGCAACGGCTTGCCCACTGGCTAGTGGAGGCTGTTAGCCTTGCTTATGAGGCGTGTGAGGTTCCCTGCCCTCTCCATCTGAGGGCCCACTCCACTCGCGGCATTGCTGCTTCGTGGGCGTTGGCTAGAGGGGCCTCACTCGCCGACATATGTAGAGCTGCGGGCTGGTCTACACCCAACACTTTTGTCAGGTTCTACAACCTCGACGTAGGCACCGTTCCCTCTGCGGTACTGAGTGGTGGCAGTCACCCTTAGGGGCCGGTGAGGGTGTACGCTTGCAGTACTCTCCTCATCATCGGAGAAGTACATTCCTTAAGAGCTCCCCCCTTTCGGGCGGCTCTCTCATCCTCCCCCCTCCAGCATCTGACTGAGCGGAGCAGTCAGCGCTGCTAGGTTCTGTAGTGGAGGCTTTGCCTCGGCCTGGCCCCTGCAGAACTAGGGTCCAGATCTGGGAGTCCCTTTTTTGGTGCTCCCTTTCTATGTCTCTCTTACAGCTCCCCCTTCAGGTGGCTAGTATGAACCCGTTCCGTTACTTCCCTTGCCTTGGCGCGTAACGATGACTTCCGTCTCTGCCGATTTTCTCTTGCAGAACGATGACCCGCTGGTAGCCCTTCGGGCCTCGACGCGATCTCCGCCACTCCTCCCTGCGGGTCGAGGGGTGCCTCCTTCTGGTCGTCAGCATCAACCGAGTACAGCTAAGCTCTCAGTGTTGGACGACTTCCCCGTCAATGAGTATTCCGGGCAGGGGCAGAAGGAGTTCCCATTCAGGTACTACGGCCTTACTAACCCCTCTCTTGTGTTTAGTGCCGGCCTGTCTGGACGGACTTCGGGCATGGCCCTTCAGTCGGTCTAATCCCGACTAACGTCTCCGGGACCGACTGAAAGGGAACGTCTAGGTTACTTGCGTAACCCCACGTTCCCTGAATAGGGAACGGAGACGTTACCCTTCGCCATGCCCTGGAAGTCATGGATCTGAGATAAGCTGGGAGGTAAGTGGGTCCAGCTCCTCGGAAAATTCCATACTGGTAGCGTAGGCACGCCCGGCTTTATACCCGGCTGATTGCTAGTCAATCACCTACGCCTGCAAATTAATTGCCCGTTGATATGTTCGGCAGTCGCTCCCACAGGTGATTCGCTCCCATTCAGTCGGTCTAATCCCGACTAACGTCTCCGTTCCCTATTCAGGGAATGTGGGGTTACGCAAGTAACCTAGGCGTT
>SRMA01026506.1:28562-60368 GCA_007224835.1 Danionella cerebrum | reverse complement strand
ATAAAAATGTGATACAATTTATAAAAGCATGTCGCAAACAGAGAAACATGCTGCAAATAAGAGAATATTCTGCAAATTGAGAAACATGCTGCAAATATAGTAATGTACTGCAAATAGAGAAACATGCTGCAAATACAGAAATGTGCTGCAAATAGAAAAACGCTGCAAATGTAAAAATGTGCTACAATTTATAAAAAAATGTTGTAAATATAGAAATGTGCTGCAAATTAAAAACATGCTGCTAATATAAAAATGGGCAACAATTTATAAAAACATGTTGCAAATATAGAAATGTGCTGCTAATTGAGAGCATCCTGCAAATAGAGAAATGTGTTGCAAACAGAGATATGTACTGCAAATAGAGAAACATGCTGCAAATAAGAGAACATTCTGTAAACTGAGAAAGACGCTGCAAGTAGAGAAATATTCTGCAAACAGCGAAACATGCTGCAAATATAGAGATGTGCTACAATTTATAAAAACATGCTGCAAACAGAGACATGTTGCAAATAGAGAAACATGCTCTAAATATAGAAAGTGCTGCAAATCAAAAAACATGCTGCAAATATAGAAATGTGCTGCAAATCAAAAAACATGCTGCAGATATAGAAATGTGCTGCAAATCATTTTGGATGATGTATATTGTGCTCACTGTATGGATTATTGTATGTTTTGTATTAAATAATCCATGGCAACTCTAATGAGAAAGGTAGCTGAAACTTTTTCAGTAAAAGCAACAGTACTGCCCAATGTTTTTTATTATAATAAGAGTGATCAACCAGGGAGCACAAACGTCACACATTTTGTCACAAATTGTAGAAAATGAATCTTTGTTTTGAACCGTGAGGATGTTGTGCTTAGTTGATTTTGAAATATCTTTGAAGGTGAACTTTTGCAAGTCAAAGCCCGACACCAAAGTCAAAGCTCTGGTGAAGGGGGGGAACAGCATAAACAATTTCCCTTCATTGTTGAGAAGTAAAGTGTTCTCGGCGGGACGCCTGATGAGCCGAATCCAAGAGCCGCTCTCACACTGCGCAGAGGAATGTCAGTCACCCAGAGAGACCGTTCGTGTCCCTCATCAGCATCTCAACCAGCTCTTATCACTGTCTCCGAAACAAAAGAAAGACATTTACATACGCATATGTCAGTCATTCATCACCTAGAAATGATGTGGGTAAGGTGGGCACTGGGAGGAAGAGCTGGAGTGTTTGCGATTGGTGATTAAGCTTAGCCTCGGTCAGGGTAATGTGTGTTGATTAGTGGCCACTGACCAGTGAAATGTGAAGGACGGAGAGTGTGCGAGCACGTGCCTGTGCGTGGTGCTCCAGAGAAAAACTTATATTTATAGCTTTACTGGATGCATTAGCATTTTACAATTCATGCCTGGAAATATGGTCTGCATCTTTGTGACATGCAATTCAATTTCAATAATTTTTAAGGACTGGAAATGTTTTCTGTAAAACTGGTTGTAAATGGTTTCATTAAGATGAACAAAGTAATGAGTTTAAATGTCTGAATTAGTATTAAGTGATAAAGATAAAAATATAATTTATTAAACTGTATGATGTGTGTCATATTTTTAGAGACGCTTCGTTTGGAATCAAATTTAAGTGAATCGAGTGTGGGTAGCTTCGAAATACAGGACATGCTGCAAATAAAAAAAACATGCTGCAAATATAGAAATGGGCTGCAAATTGAGGAACATGCTGCAAAAAGAGACGTGCTGCAAATAGAGAAAGGTTCTGCAAATAGAGAAACATGCTGCAAATAGAGAAAGGTTCTGCAAATAGAGAAACATGCTGCAAATAGAGAAACATGCTGCAAATAGAGAAAGGTTCTGCTAATAGAGAAAGGTTCTGCAAATAGAGAAACATGCTGCAAATAGAGAAAGGTTCTGCTAATAGAGAAACATGCTGCAAATAGAGAAAGGTTCTGCTAAAAGAGAAACATGCTGCAAATAGAGAAAGGTTCTGCAAATAGAGAAACATGCTGCTAATATAGAAATGTCCTACAAGTTAAAAACATGCTGCAAATAGAGAAAGGTTCTGCAAATAGAGAAACATGCTGCTAATATAGAAATGTCCTACAAGTTAAAAACATGCTGCAAATAGAAAAACCCTGAAGTTCAATTGAAAGCAAGTGAATTCTACTGAATCCGATAAATGAATGATCAGTACATGTTATCAATATTTTCCTAAGAATTTATTTTAACATTAAACAAGAGTAAATTTCTGTAAAAAACTGTAATAATTCATCACTTAAGCGGTCTAGCGGAACAGTTCTGAATCACCTGAAGACCAGTGAACCAAATGTCATCTGTAACCTTCCCCAGCAGGCCGAGCTCAGGACAACAGCCTGGATCGCAGCATTGCTTTTCTCCCCTGGGTCTGAGGCCGCAGCTCTTGCTGATTCGCTGCTCAGGACCCTCCCTCTCTGCCATCCGGACAGATGCTGCTCCCCTCTCCCTGTCCAGCATTCGTTTAAAATCCCGGCTGGTGGGTCAGAGTCGAGGGGCCGGGGGCCAGACATCCCAGGAGAGGAGCAGGACATTGAAAAGGCTTTTGCGTTGCACTTCACCGCAGGGCAGATCTCAAAAGTCCTACTAGTTCAGCACAAAGGGCGACATGCTCAGCTTGATTCATTTATTTTGCTGGTTGGGGTTAATTGTTTTCCGTGTGATCTCACAAAAATATGGTGTTTATTAATGGAGTTCTTTAAACCCATGAACACACAGAACCGTGATGTAAATTATCAAAATTCTTCTCAAAACCAAAAAAACACCACATTTTTTTTAATCATAATTTGAATACTCTTGTAAATGGATATGAAGTTCCCCTTATCAGCATCTTCCATATATTTACTTCTATTTTATAGTAAAAAATAGAGCAGATAAAACGTGTTATAGCTGTATTTGGGAGAAAATAAAAAAGTTCAAGTGGGATAAATCAAATAGGGTTTTTTTTTTGGAGTGTAATCATATTGATTTTTTTAATCCAGAAGCGCACATGTCCATTTGCACACTGTATTTTTGAAATAGCCACCACAAATCACTTACCATTGTGCTCTAAAGAGCTATTTTGATTAATCCTCAATATTCTGCCATATTAAAACCTTTTGGATGATGCATTAGGGCGCATTGGGCTATTTCAAGAGCAGCATTCTGCCATTGGATTACACTGAACGGCTCTAAAGCTGTTAGAACTAATTGGGCTCTCTCTCATTTCATTATCTAATGTCAAACTAAAGCACTGCCTTAATGCACTTAAAAGTCTTTTTTAGAGACCCGAGCCATTGCAATCCCGCTGTTAACATTCCTACGTGCGGATGCTTTAAAGACATGATAAATGGTGTCTAAACCCTCAGCCAACATTAGCAATTAGCTTGCATTCATCAGCGCCCTACTATACCTGAAAAGCAGCTAATAGCCTTCAGACCGCAAATCACACATTATAAATGCACCTCTGCTAAACTAATAATTTATGCATTTGTAGAAAGCAAAAATAGCTGACCCAAACAACCTTAGCGAGCAAAACAGCAGTGTACAAAGCAGAGACAAATGGACATTTTATTCTCTATTTAGATGTCTGTTACATGGTGATCAGCGCCTCAGTACATTAGCTTACAACTCAGTAAGAATTAACCAAAAATAAAGCATGTGTGAAGTAGCTTTAGCACAATTATCAAGTAAATTCTTTAACCGCTTCCTAGGAAACAATCCCAGCATTCAAAAGTGTTTAATTATTCAGTTCATTAACTGAAGAGCAGTTTATAGACAATGTTGGTGTTTGATTGGCTCATAGTGGAGACGCTCGGATATGTATGACGTCACTCCAGAAATGCTCTGCTACCAAACTGACCAATCACAGAGTTTACTCAGTTTTAACGAGAGTTTTGGTTCAGTTTTTAATCCTTCTTTGTGTAGATCCATGAAGCGATAAAAATACAATAAAATAAAAATTGGTGTTTGATCGAATTTACTTCATGTTGCTAAATGTAACTTGGTAGCCCCCTGCTGCCCTGGGGCAGTCTGACAGAACGTGGCTGCCATTTTACACATACAGCCCTTGCGAGGGTCGAATCACCAACCTTCCGGTTACCTGAAGAAAGAGTGAGATACACATCTTCAAAAATGGGTGCTTTAAATAAACAATATATACTAGTGTAACAGAACTTATTTTGTGTCTCTCTGAATTAATGGGGTGTGATTGGTTGAATGATTCACAGAGGTCTCTCTCTTGCGTCCCTCGCTCAACTTCACTTGTGTTTCATGTGTTACCTTGAGTAACATTGCTGGCACACAGTGGCGTATTTGTTTACATTTTTCTCCCATCTTTGTTGTATTTGACAGTAAAGCCGGAATGTCTCCAAACCTTCTCGTATCGTTGACTGAGGGAGCTCCACTCTGGCCACGCTTACGGCCTCTTTCAAACTGATCCAAATTTTGCAACAGTGTGACTCAATCGAAAACCACAGGCGCCAATGGGACACATAAGAACGAACAAGTGCTGCAAATGAATGAGTTTTGCACTGACATATCGGATCCATTTCCACACCTCAGATTTAGCTCTAACTGGTGGAGCAACCAAAAAGTAACCCCTAGAGACAAGGCTCTGTTTCACCTCCTTGGAGTCCATTTTTTGTGTCTTTCGCAGAAATATAAGCCATGATATACATAATATACCATGCACTTCAGAGCCCTTCCCAAGTCTGTGTACAATAATATGAATTAAACCTAACCCCGACCCGATTTGTTAGGTACCGATCAGCCCTGTCGGGTTCGGGAGAGGATCTTCAGTTTTAAGTTGGGGTATGTTCATAATTCCTTTGTCTTACCCCCCACTGGTTTGTTGCCATTTGAACATTGCTTTGTTTCACTTCTTCTATCACAATAATAGAAAGAGTGAATTATTTTATATAAATATTACAGCATGTAATTTAAGTTGTAAATTTGAGAGAACACAACACAAACAGTTGGAAAGTTACCGTGCATTTGAGTGCAGGTGTGCACTGGTTTTGGCTTTTCTCATCTCAACTACATTCAGATCTCACCAGTGGATATATCTAGGGAAGGCCTAGAAAAATATAAATACAAATGATTAATAACAGAATAACAAAAATAAAATGATAATAAGAAATTAACTTTGATATAAAATTATACTTTTTACACTTACGTAATCAGCATTTAAACTGGAATATACTGTCCTTTTTTTAAAAAAAAAAACATGTCACTTACATGTAAATACAAATTCAAGTTTTTTTTGTGTTGATTCTAATCAGAACAAAAACACTAAGCATTGTGGGATATCTGAGGCCACAAAGGATGGTTGCGATGCATCCCCTGAATTGAGGGGAAAGTAGGACGCATTTCAAGGTTGCATTTTAAGGGCCCTTCTAGTTTTGCCGAAATGAGATACTGAAACCCAAACATCCACAAGTTCTCGTACATGGCTGAGTATTACCAAAACTGAATGTATATTACATTTATATAAAAAGTAATACTTGCCATTTCTTGTAAAATTTCGTTTGGTACGTTTGATATGTTTTTCGTTTATAAACATATGAACAAGCAAAAAAAAACACAAATTTGTATGGTAGTTACATGATAACATTTGTTCTACGTTTTTTTAGGTATCAATTGATTTTTGGTGGTTTTAGCTGAAATTGCTTCCATTTCACTGAAGCACCTGCACAGCTGTGTCCTTTCAAGTGAATCTGGTTGGCATACCTTGTACGAGAGAACGCAATGCATACTGAAGACATCAAGATTTCATTAACATTACCTTTTCTGTTAAACTGCTTCTATCTTACAGGTGTTGATTTAGTTGTGGAATATCCATATTGCAACTGAAGTATTCGTTCTTTTTCATGAGACAGCCATGAAGCATTTCATCCTTGTTTTTCTTTGCCTACAGGTTTGTTTTAGTTTGGAAAAAGACATTTTTGTTTGAATTAATAATTGAACACATTACAAGTGATACGTTGGTGCTGCATATAACCAATCAAACTACAAAGAAAACAGAACAGAAACTCAAGATTTTACCCCTTTTAAAGAGAAGCATCACAATTCACCATGCGTCTTCCACCTATTGTGCCCAAATGGATAGCATAGTGATAATTTATCCCAAGCGATGCTCATTGTACGCTGAAATAGAAATCTTCCAAGACCTTTTTCTGGGACACACCAGAGCTGTCTTCAGTAAAGTAGCAAAGGCTCTCGTTCTCATTTCCCAACCTTTGAATAGAGCTTGCTTGTCCAATCAAAAAGACTATGGAGTCGGTGATCCTCTCTGTATGAGAGTGGATTACCGCTTTTGTGGCTGATGTAGCTGTGTGCTCTATTATACTTCTCTGAACAGTGGCATATTCTCAAAGAGTCTGTCATTTCCCACCGACACCAGCATATATACACTTACACAGCCATGTATTTGCATACGCATGGCAACACAGCCTCGATAACTGCTGTTTGGCCAGCCCTGAGGGGGTTCATTTTAAGCTGGCATGAAGTCGGGAGACTGCCATGAAACTGCATTTGTAAAAGTCACAGTCTTGCTTTGGTCAGCTAAAAGAAACCTACAAGCCTTACACAATTTCCTCTCTTTTCCCCTCTTCATTTAGAGAATCGGATGAATAATCATCAAATATAGTAACTGTGTCACAATTATTTAAGTGGTTTAAGCTTGGGATGATAAAGATTTATTAATGTTAATGAGAAAGTACTGTCCTACACTTCCCGCGTCACTGATCACTAGTGGTGCTACAATACTCGAACTGAACACTTCGGTACACCCTCCTTGGTTTCGGTACGTGCTTGTGAACTGCAGTTCACAATTAGTTTCATGTGTGAAAAGGCGATCAAATATCCAATCAATGAACTGCTCCTTTGTGAAAGTATCCAATCAGCGAGCGCTAAAGTTAGGGGAGGGTGGGTTTTCTCATGTTTCTCTCAGCCAGAGAATAACTGTCAGCACTGAGGAGACAGGATTCGTTTTTTCTGGATTTCATAAGAACACGATAAAATTGGAAAAAGAACGGTAAACAAAAATGTCTCTGTGTGCCAGCAATGTTTTATCAAATGCTATTATGCGAAAGGCAACAAATGAAACATGAGCGCTCTTCTGCATAGATAGCTTCAGATAGATGTTCGTGGTTTCAGGACCTCAAGGTGCCTGTAACTTTTGCCTGACTTAAATCCCTCTATTGCTGCATTAATCCACTCGCTATTTTAATTTAAAGTGATTTTTTTGTGTCTAGATTTAGCAAAACAAGTGATCTGTTAATGCGACACTCTTGATGCTCCTGGTAGCTCTTGCGGTGTCCATTCGGTGCTCCCGGCAGAGGGTAATAGACCGCTTCTTCTGCGCTGAGCGTTCCGACTCCCTATTCATCGGCTGCCGCTTGATGTTGTGCAGTTGGCTGACCACATGAGCAGACCACATGAGTTACACTTGGCAGATATGGATCACACCCAGGTTGGAACACCGGAAAAATCTAGTTTGCCATCTATATTCGGTCATGCTTGCACGCCCAAGGGCATCCTAAAATGACATTGATTCTAAAAGGTCAAATTAGCGTCTTTTCAACTTCCATTTTGCAACTATATTTCCACCAAGACTGGATGTCCTGAGAAAACGTCTTTTCTGCAACTTTTCAATGTCAAAATGCTTGCTCGAATCCAGAAAGATGTTGGATTTGAAATGCCGCGGTTGCATTCTGACGCTGTATATTGCGCAGAAATTCATTTTGGATTTTTTGGCCAGATTCTGTCTGACGGTTGTAAGTAAAGAAGCTGAAAACAGCACAGAAAATACTACGTTTCCTACACAAGAAACAGTATTTACATTTACAACAGTATTTAATATGTGTGGGTTATTCTCAGGGTTAGTGAGCTATGAGCGAAAATGTAACGCACAAGGGGGCAAGTCTCCGGTACCGGGAACTCTAGGGCTTAAGAGGTTAAGGTTTAAGTTAACAGCTTTGGGATTCTAATGGGTAGAGGTCCTAGCATTGATCCCTCGGGAATGCCTTGCAACAGCAGTCCTGGAGGATTTGTGTATCTGAAAAAGTTACAAAACATTGCTTGTCATTTGGAGAAGATGTAAATCTTAGGAAAGCTGTTCTAGAAATGCCAACGGCTTAATAGATAGCTGCAGCTTTTGTTTAAACAAATGCACCATTATCCTCAGGTTAGCCTCTCCAGGGATCACCTGCTTGCGTTCTACTCAAATGCAACACTTTTGACAACATCAAGGTGGTAAAAATGCATCCGCTTTCAAGATAGCATTAGCATTGCTGTTTTAAAACAGAGCTGTCTACTACTTTTAAATGCCTAATAACAAAATCAGCACATTATTGTGACGTTTTCTTGCCATTTGTCATCTTTTTTTCAGTTAAACTTCAACTTATGGATTTTGCAAAGTACAATCTATCCCCCTGAGAGTTTGAAAGCAACTCGACGGGGTGCATAACCGTAACCTTGATGTCAAATGCTTATTAGCATTTTCTTCTTCTCTTGCCCTCCATAAAGCTTCCACCAGAATTGAGATCAGTTAAATGCATCCTTGATGTGTTCTGACAGCACTAAGCACTTTTTTACCTGTACTGTTAGATTAGATGCTCATTATTTATCTTTAAAAAGATGCATGGACTGCTGAGGATGAGAAAGGTTGGTAGACTTGACAGAAAATGAAAAGAGATTAACAAGCAAATACTTCCAAACATGTTAATTAGACTTGTTAATTGTGGAATTGTACCTTTTCTAATTGTTTAGGTAAAAGAAACATCAATTCAAATTGTTCAACCTCAGACAATAGAATTTTCTCCAGGGGCTTCCAGGTAAACTCCAAGTAGTTGTATGTGTCTTTGGCTTGACCAATTTGGAGGAGTGCTGCCTGTAATTCTGATGGACTATAGGATGTACTAAAGAATAATTGGTCAAATCTTGGACTAAAGCTCAATATGCACATTATTTGTTTTATTTATGGGCCCATTGTCTTGAATTTATTTAATTTTACGAGTGGTTTCCCTCCAGTTACCCTACCTTGTTAAAAGATACTAGGGATGAGCGAGTACAGCATTATCTGTATCTGTTAACCATATAAATTATCTGTACCTGTACTCGGAATGGGCGGTGCCTAACCCGGAAGTGGGTGGGAATTAACCTGTAAGTGGGTCATGTTGTCTTGAAATGGGCAGGGCTTTAACTGGTATGTTATTTTAAACATGCAGTTGATATTGGTTGATCAGAAATTGTTACATTTATTGCTGATTAGAAAACTATTTACATGAAAGCATCAGCATTGAGCTTCAGATCATGATAACATACAGAACAATATACAGAACAAGTGTTGCAACAATGAATACAACACATGCGGTTGCAATTATGATGTAAAATGTACTGAACAAGAGTTTTCATTTCAACATAACTTTTTTTTAACCATAAGCAGTGTTATTTTTATTTATTAATTAATTAATTAATTTTTTTTTATTTCCACACCAGAGTGAGTGAGTGAGTGAGTAAGAGAGAGACAGAAATCCAGAAAGTGTTCTACGCATGTAAGACAGTCAGAGATGTGAGTCACTTTTACCAAGCACCACGTCTGAATAAACCCCACGTTTACCAAAAACTCTACTGGTTGAAAAAGTAAGTACTACAAACAAACCAAAGTAAAATACAAACCTGAAGCTGAAGAAACCCTAAACGTTAACAGAAAAAAACGTTCTGTGTGTGTGTGAGCAGAGCGGGGTATGTGTGTAGGGGAGGGGCAGTGTGACTAGCCTATCACAGAACGCAGACACAGTAAACTACCCAATGAGAATTTTTATGCAATCCGAGCACGGATATTGACTCGTATTACTAGTTTCAGCTGAGTATCCGGCTCAACTCTAAAAGATACCCTTGTTAGTTGAAAACTAACCAATCCTGGCTCAAGCTAAGCAAAGGCACCAAAACAGGAGGTCCGCTGTTGCGAAATAAGTTCTGGACATGAGAACCCAACTTGTAAATCTCCTGCAGTTCCAAACTGAGCATAAGCTATTATCAGAGTATAGAAAATGAGAATGAGATGAGATCTGTGCAGTCAGGTCAATATCTGCACTTGTGAAAGTTTAAGCACTGTGTTGTGAAGTCAGAAGGGACCCAAAATGCAGACCAAAACACAAGAAAAAGATTTGACAAATTTATTTTAGAGGGAAGGGATCCACAGGTGCAGGCAAACAGGAGAACAGCCGGGCAAAAAAAAAACTGGAAAGAGGAAAAATTCAAGATTACCCAAGTCAAAAATTGTCTGGATGAGAGCCAACAGAGCACAGCTTCCTTGTGTGTGAACTGACGAACTGGCAGGGAGTAGTGGGAGAACCAGGGAGATTTATACTGCTTGATTGCAGATGAAGCTCAGGTGAGTATGGGCGGGATGTAGGTGGTGCTGAGCCTTGTCTCCTCCCAGGTAGGTGTGTGCTTGTTGGTGACAGGTGGGGAGGGGTGAGAGAGGATCATGACACCCTGACATTTTGAAGTACCTGAGGAGGTTTGTCGGCCAGGGCATTAAGAGGGGCTGGCAGCGGGAATGTAGATAGCAGAGGGAAGTTTTTTTGGAAGTAGAGCAGCCAGGAGTGGCGGGGGCAAACTGGAAAGCACTGGGTGATGCTGTATAGGATGAGCGCAAATATTGAGACCACCCCTGCTCTTGCTAAAATAGGGCTTGGGGGAACAATGCGATGATCTTTTTATGATAGTAGAGTTTGGTGCTATTCGAGACCAGGTCTGGAGAAGCCGCTCAGTTCAGCGATATCATGTCACATGATGCGTCTTGAGCTACCAATTTGAGAGGTCAGGTCTGTGAGCTTTTTTCGATCACTCAATGAGTTTTGTGGGCTGGCTAATAATGGGGAGTCCTGATGAGCTTAACTGGTGACACCTATGGAAAGCCCTGATAGCTCCTCCTGAAACTCGTTAATTACTAATTCACTATTTTACTTTAATTATTGACATTGATTATCTTACAGACAAGGCTTATAGTGGTTGCACTATGTTAAAAATTCCATTGACTTGATTGGGATCTCATAAAGCAATTTGAAAGCGGAAGCTTGTGCCGGCGTGGTGCGATTCCGAATTCCGCTCTGACAGAAAGTTCAACTGGGAGGAACTTTGACCTCCCATCTTGTGCCACCGGATTGGAGAGGTCAGAGCCATGAGCCTTTTTTTCAATATGAATCAAATAGAGCACCATGTCATAATTTAGATGCGTTATATTGTGATTTTTTTTAATGAACCTGTTTTGTGGGTGGAGCCACATTCAGGGAAAATCCAGATCAATAGTAGGTAGATGCCCACTCAACTGAAGCATTTTGGCGCAGGGCATTATGGGATGGCGTGTATCTATTTACATTTGTCATGGTAGCTCGTGGTATTATTGTGTAAACTTGTATTATTTTGTAATCCAAGCAACCTTTGTAAGGTGCCACGGGTCAAAATCAAGCAGTAACGTCTGTCCATTTTGAGCACGTTGTCCCAGTCTTCTGTTCTTTGTTGTTTACTTCCATGTCTGCATTCCTTTCCAACCGATCGAACAGCGATGATGCATGTGACCAAAAAGTTGGCTGTATTTTCAACAAGTACGGACCAGAGTGATTTGTGTGGTGTGAACGACGACTAAATCTGCGGACGATTACAACAGTGTAGCGGTTGTTCCCCTTGGTCTGGACCAAATTGAATGCACTCGAGGTGTGAAAGCACCCTTCATCACCAGTACTTTGTTTCCTGTGATGAGGCTAAGTGTAGCTCATCACTATTTTATTTATTTTTAGACTTGGTTGAAAATTAGTTTATTGGGAACCAGTGTGTGGTTGTGCGCCATTGATTGGACTAAACCAGTGGTTGGCAACCCAAAATGTTAAAAGAGCCATAGTGGTCCAAAAAAAACAAAAAGCAAATATGTCTGGAGCCGCAAAAAATTAAAAGCCTTATAATGAAGGCAGCCAATTCTGTATGTATCAATATTAGCCTACTATCCAAATGACTAAGTTGGCTACAAATACATAATAATGAGCCTTCATGATTAAATGGCTATTTTCTATGCAGCCCATCCTGTAGAGCATGATGCACCACAAGACTACTCTGTTGTACGATGCTGCCTCAAGTTTAACTTCATTACAATATTGATGAATCATGTTTCATTCCGAATTTTGATGTCATTTTTATTTTGAGGATTTGAAAAAACAACAACAAGATGGAAAGTGCATCACGTGCCCCTCATCGGGGCAACAAACAGAGTGCAATAAAACGCATCCTGCATTTATAAAAATAAAACAGCAGCCTTTTGAAAAGGCAAAGTATATACCTTTTTGTTTCCTTACAGTTGAGAACGCAGACGAATGTGGAGTTGTTCGACTAGGGGTCTAAACGATCCTGGGAGGTGGCACCGAATATATAACGGGCAAATTGATTGATTTGCGAGTGTAGATGATTAGCAATCAGCCGCTCTCTAAGAGGGGCGCTCTGCTCTACACTCATTCTGCTTTCTTCCTCGGAGCGAATGGTGGTGCCATCCTCTGAATTTCGACGCTATACTCAGCTGAAATATCATAGGTTGCTTACCTCAGCGAACAGTGAAGCTTGTGCTAGCCCAGGTAGCCTGCTCCCAATCCGCGGCACCTTTGATTCACAACGTGTAACTGTAACGTCCTGTATCATGACGATTGAAAAATCTGTGTTTCGCCTGGCTGCGATGGTTATATCTCGTCAACAGAGGGTCACAAGAGATGTGTAGAGTGTTTGGGTTTCAAACACACCTGCGCAGCTCTTGTGCGGCGAGAATGCTTGCACTGCAACACTCTCCCGAATCGCACACTAAGGTACAGGAGGTCCTTTTTCGAGAAAGAGGACACTGAAGCTTTGGCCTTAGTTGCTCCTCTGAATTGGGATAGTTCGTCTGAGGCCTTAGTGGACGGCGCCGGGGTAATGACGTCAAGTGATCCCTCACGTCACTGTGCATGAAGAGCTTACAAAATTCTGGCAGGCTCCCCTGTCTGCAAGGGTTCGTAGCTCATCCCCCTTCACCACTCTGGCGCAAGCCGCAGCTAGGGGGTACCTAGCGCCTCCGCGGGTGGAGCAGCCTGTTCCTTCTCGTCAGCCCTGATGACGAAGTCCTACTCGGCTGCGGGTCAAGCTGCGGCTGCACTGCATGCTTTGGCGACCTTCCAGGTCTACCAGGCCAAGGTCCTCCGTGACATGCACCAGAGTGGTGGCGGCCCCGAGTCTTTACAAGACTTGCACTCGGCTACAGATCTCGCCCTTCGGGCCACGAAATCCGTAGCACAGAGCATCGGCCGCACAATCTTCACTCTTGTTCTCCAGGAACACCATCTGTGGTTGGAACAGGCGTCGATGCTAACTGAGGACCATAACAGGTTCCTCGACGCGCCTATTTCACCCAATGGCCTCTTTGGCGTCGCTGTGGATAACTTTGCGTCGAAGGTCTCCACGATCAGGCACCAGATCAGTTCCGAGATGCTCGGTGTGGTGGCCTCTCCGCCTGCCAGACACCAGAGAGAGTGCCCCCCGTCACGGTCTAAACCTTCGGCCAAAAGCCAGAGGAAGACCCCTGCACAGCGGAGGGCACCGTCTTCCTCAGAGAGTTCTCAGAAGCAGACGAGAGCTTCTTCCCGTAAGAAGCGCCCCTGAGGTTGACATCCCGGGAAGATGTAAGATGTTTCAGGGTCTCACCATCGACCCGACTCCCCCTGGAGGTGGGGGAGGCCACCACGACCTCGCTGCTGTCCTCCGGGACGGCGGCACCCCTTGTGTCAAAGAAAGATCTAACGTTTCTCCCGAGAATAACGGTCTCACCTGCCCACTTGTCGGAGGTACCCCTTCCTCATACTTTGACGAAGACCACGACCCCGGCGCGAGTACCGATGGCCCGGTCGGTGGACATGGTGGCAGTAGCCCCAACAGAGTCACCCACCAGCACCCAGGGCCCCGCCCTGGTGATTCCGCCTCCATGCCCGCATCCGTGCAGCCCAGCCTTCATCGGCACGTCTGACGTAGGACCCCTGACGGCGTACCTGGGAGCCTGGCGGAAGCTTCTCGGGGTCAGTCGTTGGGTCCTCTGGACAATCCGGCTGGGTTACATGATACATTGGTTCGTCACAATAGACCTGAAGGACGCGTACTTTCAGGTGGCCGTGGCGCATCGTCACAGACCCTACCTAAGGTTCTGTTTCGAGGGCCAGGCTTACCAGTACAGGGACCTGCCCTTCGGCCTTCCCCTCTCCCCACGCACCTTCACGAAGGTTGTCCGCTCTCACCCTGCTACACCAGGCAGGCATCCGGATCCTGGATTACCTGGACGACTGGCCTGTTTACTAGTCGAGTCCAGAGACCAGTTGATCCACCAGAGGGATACAGTCCTGGCGCACATGTTGCACCTGGGGTTACAGGTCAACCGAGAAAAGAGCCAGCTTACTCCGGTGAAAAAAGCTACTTTTCTCTGTATCGAGCTGGATTCCGTGAACATGAGAGCGCGCATTACGGCAGTTCTTACCGGAGCCTTGCTTTCCGCTCTCACAGCGGCGTCACATCGACGGACGGTCCCACTGAAATCTTTTCTGAGGCTCCTGGGGCATATGGCAGCTGCAGCCCCGGTGATTCCACTCGGGCTCCTGCATATGCGACTTCTCCAGCATTGGCTTTGTTATGGGTTCCGAGTTTGGCATGGCGCAGAGGACGGCTTCGGATGTTAGTGACACCGCGCTGTCTCTCGTCCCTCAAGGCCTGGAGGTCGGTGACATTCCTGTGCGCTGCACTCTCCCCATCAACTGGTAGTCACCACAGACGCCTCCCTGACAGTGCCACCTGCACTACCTCGTTCAACGATTGCTCCTGTGGAGACATAGCAGACTGTTGTCGCTCAAGGCCGTTCACATCCCCGGCGGTCTGAACAAGATCGCAGACTCACTGTCAAGGTTCAGACCCGCCACAGGGGAATGGCGTCTCCACCCCCTGGCCGTCCAGCAGATTTGGGACAAGTTCGGGGAGGCACACATAGATTTGTTTGCCTCCTAAGAGAACGCCCACTGCCAGCTCTTTTATTCCCTGTCCCTGGCTCCTCTCAGGACAGACACGCTGGCACACCGCTGGCCCAGGAAGAAATCCTGTAATGCAGGGCGGTGTGCGCTCCCGTGCTCTGCACTACCTCGCCCATTGATTGCTCCTCTGGACTCAGAGCAGACATCAGTCGCTCAGAGCCTGTCACATCCCCAGGGAGTGCAACCGGATCGCGGATTCGCCGTCCAGGTTCCACCCCAGGGCGGGAGAATGGCGACTCCATCCTCGGGCTGTTCAGCAGATATGGGATATCCTCGGCGAGTCCCAGGTAGGCCTGTTGCCTCCCGTCAGAACACCCATTGCCAGCTTTTACTCCCTGTCTCTGGCTCCTCTCGGGACAGATGCGCTGGCACACTGCTGGCCCAGGAACAAACGCTTGTACGCGTTTCCCCCAATGTGCAACAGTTACTGTGCAAGGTCAGGGAGGACGAGCGAGAACTGCTTCTGTTTGCCCCTCTGGCCGAACAGAGCCTGGTTTCCAGACCTCTGCGCTCGCGACAGCCCCCCCCCCTGGCCGATCCCTCTGAGTCCGGACCTCTTGAGTCAGGGGGGGATTACAGGCACCCGCGGCCAGACCTCTGGGCCCTACACGTATGGCATATCTGTCCGCGGTGGACCCCGAGCCTCTACCACCCCCCGTGGTGAGAACATTAGACCACGCGCTAGCACCCTCTACCTGAGTATGCTACGCTGGTAAGTGGGGTCGGTTCGTCGATTGGTGTTCCTCCCATCAGGAAGACCCCAGGTCGTGCCTTTCTCCAGGAGAGGTTCGATCGGGGGCTGCCCCCTTCGTCCCTCAAGGTCTATGCCGCCGCTATTTCTGCCTTTCACCTTCGGGTCGAAGGGAAATCAGTGGGCAGCCACGAACTGACGGTGAAATTTCTCAAGGGAGCTAGGCGTCTTAGCCCCCAAAGGCCCAGTGTTGCCATTTGGCAACATTTTTTACAACTTAGGGAAAACACACCTAAAAATCTCTCTATCCTTCAACAAACCACATTTACATAAAGAATGAGTCTTATTGTTTAGCCTGGTAATGTCCTTGACTGGAAGAATATTCAAATAGGCCCTTTTAACGGACCACAAAGTTAGTCACTTTGTGATTTTTACATAGCAACTTCACCCTGTTCCTCAGATGTGAAATAAAACAAGATTCATGTAAGTAAAACACCTCCAGTATTTTTTTCTATGTAAAGTAAGATGTAAATATTGCCTTGATGTCATTGTAGTTCTCAGTTTATACATTATCTCTTATTTCTAGCTACTTTTATCAATGTTGCCATATGGCAACATTGGGTCTTAGTGGTAGCAGAATTCCCCTATGTACCATCCCCATTCAGTCAATTGCTATTCCTCTTCTATACATCAAAAACTTGCACAGACATCAGTTTTTTATCATTTTTTAATTATATTACTGGTTTATTTCAAGTAAGCTCCAAGTTTCTGTAGCTTATAGAATTACTATAGCTAATGTACTTCTGTTTTCCTAATCTTGTTTTGGATTCCTTTTTTCTGTATGTTATTCCTGATTGAGGGCAGTGTGATAAAATCTTGAGGGATGTGGTGCTTAGTCATGTAAAATAAGGGGCATAGGCAATCAGTAGTTAGCAATAGGCTAAAGGTAATGGGCAATTAGAGAGACATCCATAGGCCAATAGGCCTTCCAGACGGTATTGTCTGAATAAATAGGTTCTTTTCAAATGTTGACTATCAATGTAATCTGTGACGTCATTGAGGCCATGCAAAACGGGGAAAGTGATTTTGAGATGGACACTGAAGATGAGAGTGAGGAGGAGGATTTTGATTCCCCCCAAATTCCCCAATAAACATTGATTCCCCAATAAACATTGATTCGCCAATAAACATCTGCCACTTTGCCCCCCAGACTGTGCCCCGCAACAGATATCGCTTGCAAAAAAAAGAATTCTGCACCCCCAACACTGCCTTTTCAGGACAGTCAATTAGTTCTGATGTCATCTGCCCAAATACACCCCTTGAGTACTTCCGGAGGTTTGTGTCGGAAAAGATGATCAAATCATTGCCACAAAAAACAAACAAACATATGGCAATGTTTCTATAAAAAGTCTCAAAAAACTAAAAAATCTTAAAACACACAAATTTATGAATCAATGACCTCCTACAACAATGTTTCAAAGGCCAAAAAAATGTTTTATAGGTTTTTTCTATATGTGGGTCTTTGGGGGTTAGGCCGCCTAGACCACCCTCTGTTCCCTCTTGGGACCTCTCCGTCGCCCTTCTGGTCTGCAGAAGTCTCCTTTGAGCCTTTGCACTCTGCGGAGCTGCGCGTCCTCTCACTGAAGACCGCACTCCTGCTCGCTTTAGCCTCAATTAAGAGGGTGGGAGATCTCCAGGCACTGTCCGCCGACGAATCCTGCATGGAATTCGGCCCTGGCGACTCTCTGGTTACCATCAGACCCAGGCCCAGATTCATCCCCAAAGTCCCATCTGTCCCCTTCCGGGACCAGGTGGTGACCCTGCAAGCTCTGCCCCGGGAGGAGGCAGAACCAGCCCAGGGTTCGATATGTCCTGTGCGAGCTTTCCGGATCTACTTGGACAGAACCCGGGAGCTTCGTTGCTCCCAGCAGCTCTTCGTATCGTAAGGGTTCCGCGGTCTCCAAGCAAGGGCTTGCCCACTGGCTAGTGGAGGCTATACGCCTTGCTTATGAGGCGTGTGAGGTTCCCTGCCCTCTCCATCTGAGGGCCCACTCCACTCGCGGCATCGCTGCCTCGTGGGCGTTGGCTAGAGGGGCCTCACTCGCCGACATATGTAGAGCTGCGGGCTGGTCTACACCTAACACTTTCGTCAGGTTTTACAACCTTGACGTAGGCTCTGTTCCCTCTGCGGTCCTGAGTGGTGGCAGTCACCCTTAGGGAACGGAGCAGGTGCAAGCTTGCAGTACTCTCCTCATCATCAGGAGAAGTACACCTTTTTAAAGAGCTCCCCCCTTCGGGCGGCTCTCCCATCCTCCCTTCTCCGGCATCTGACTGAGCGGAGCAGTCAGCGTTGCCAGGTTCCGTATGGTGGCTTTGCTTCGGCCTGGCACCCGCAGAACTAGGCTACAGATCTGGGAGTCCCTCTATTGGCGCTCCCTTTCTATGTTCTCTATACAGCTCCCCCTTCAGGTGGCTAGTATGAACCCGTCCCGTTACACCCCTTGCCTTTGGTGAGTAACGATGACTTTCCATCTCTGCCTCTTCTCTCTTGCAGAACGATGACCCGCTGGTAGCCCTTCGGGCCTCGATGCGATCTCCATCACTCCTCCCTGCGGGTCGAGGGGTGCCTCCTTCTGGTCGTCAGCTTCAACCAAGTACAGCGAAGCTCTCAGTGTTGGACGACTTCCCCGTCAATGAGTATTCCGGGCAGGGGCAGATGAAGTTCCCAACAGCCTTTTACTAACCCCTCTTTGGTGTTTAGTGCCGGCCTGTCTGGATGGACTTCGGGCATGGCCCTTTACAGAGGCTCCCATTCAGTCGGTCTAATCCCGACTAACGTCTCCGGGACCGACTGAAAGGGAACGTCTACGTTACTTGCGTAACCCCACATTACCCTTCGCCATGCCCTGGAAGTCATGGATCTGAGGTAAGCTGGGAGGTAAGTGGGTCCAGCTCCTCGGAAAATTCCATAATGTTGGCGTCGGCACGCCCGGCTTTATACCCGGCTGATTGCTAATCAATCACCTACACCTGCAAATTAATTTGCCCGTTAATATGTTCGTCAGTCGCTCTCACGGTGATTCGCTCCCATTCAGTCGGTCTAATCCAGACTAACGTCTCCGTTTTTTGCCAATTCAACATCATTTACTCTTACCCAGTGTTTTTGACTGTCAAATTAACTCATCTACACCACCCCCCAAGAACCCATCTTCATTTTGATACCAAGATTTGCAGGTTAGACCTTGTAAAAGCTAAGAAATGCCTTATAAAGTGAAGGAATAGGATTTTCGGAAAATAGGCCTAAGGGCTTAAGAGGTTAAGGTCTATGCAGAAGCGATTTCCTTCTTCCACCTTCGGGTCGAAGGGAAATCAATTGGCAGCCACAATCTGATGTTGAGATTCCTCCAAGGGGCTAGACGGCTACTTCCTTCTAGGCCCCCCTCTGTTCCCTCTTGGGACCTCTCCATCGCCCTGAGAGGGCTGAGGATGTCCCCTTACGAGCCCATGGCTGTCTCAGATTTACGGGCCCTCTCTCTGAAGACTGCTCTTCTGTTGGCCCTAGCGTCCATTAACCTCTTAAGCCCTAAGGCCTTTTTTCCGAAAAAAAAAAAAACAAAAAACTACATGTTTCCTCAAATATCTCCTTATTTTACTTGTAAACAAGCAAATAAACTGTCAATTGTATCCACTACATGTGAAGGACATCTGTAGCAAGTTTGGTGTCCATATTACAAGAAACTAATATTCTGTACAGGTTTTGATTGAACAAAGTTCAGGCGTAATGCATGTTGGCACAGTTTGGCACAATAATTGAAAAATCTTGTCCAAAGATTCCGCTACGGGACATGATTTCAGTAAAAAAAACTCCTAAAGAAATGCTGTAAAAGGGGGATGAAGCCCCTTTATGCTGTCTTCCTGCGCTTTGCGTAACGTCCCATTCACAGTGCTTCCAACGTTGGAACCTCCGCGTGTCCCTACCCCTCGACCGAGCTCTATACCTCGCTGGAAAGCTTTGAATCTGTAGAATCCAATGATATCCACCATTTTGAGACTGACAGGATCCACGACGAATCACAGGACACGGAGCGTGGAGAGGACTGCTTTTACGCACAGGGTGTGTTTCCATATTTGGTCATGTTATTACGAGCACAGAGCTACAGAAAAGAGCCAAAATGGAGTTTCCACGAAGCTATCGACTGGATATAACAACAAACGGACTTTTATTGCTATGGAAAAAACTTTTGTTGAACAAACGGCAAAGATAAGACAAGATTTACATGCTTGCTTTGTTTTTGCTGGCGTTTTTTCAGGGAACTTCTGCTCCCTGCTCTGGAATACTTCGTGCAATGTAAATGAGTTGCATATCGCTGGTTTTTGCTGGTTGTTAGCTTTCATTTGATGCCATGGTTTTGGTGTTTCCGTTTATATTGTGGATACATATCGCACATAAACAAACTTGGTCATGAATTATAGTCCGGACATGTTGTTGTTTATTTGCATGGCGTTAGAGCTGTGGTCAACAGATATGAAATTGAATTAGATACATTTTTAGAGGAGTTTCCGCTGAGCACAACAGTATGTAATATGTGTGGGTTATTCTCAGGGTTAGTGAGCTATGAGCTAAAATGTAACGCAAAAGGGGGCAAGTCTCCGGTACCGGGGACTCTCAGGCTTAAGAAGTTAAGAGGGTTGGAGATCTCCAGGCTCTGTCCGCCAACGAATCCTGCCTGGAATTCGGCCCTGAGGACTCCCTGGTGATAATCTGGCCCAGGCCTGGCTTCATCCCCAAGGTCCCGTCTGTCCCCTTTCTTAACTAGACGGTGACCCTGCAGGCCCTGCCCCGGGAGGAGGCAGACCCAGCCCGGGGTACACTCTCTCCAGTCCGTGCCCTTCGGCTCTATCTGGACAGAACCCGGGAGTTTCGTATCTCCCAGCAGCTCTTCATCTGTTTTGCAGCCAGCGCAAGGGGTACGTTGTGTCCAAGCAGCGGTTAGCTTGTCGGATTGTGGAGGCTATCCAGCTGGCTTACCAGGCGAGTGATGTACCATGCCATCTAAAGAAGCTGAGGGCTCACTCCACCCGCAGAGTTGCCGCCTCGAGGGCTTTGGTTAAGGGGGTCTCACTCACCAACATTTGTAAAGCTGCGGGCTGGTCGACACCCCAACCTTTATCAGGCACTACTGCCTTGATGTAGGCGCTGTGCCTTCCGCGGTACTGAGTGGTGGCAGTTAACCCGTTGGCACAGTTGGGGGATGGCCCATGGACGCACATTCCCATGGGTTGGTCGAATCCCTCATCCCCGACTCCAACATCTGATGAGGGCTCTGGCTCTGTTTTTGACTCTGTCAGAAACCGGGTTATGGATGTGCTGCGCCTGCAGACCATTTGTCTTCATGGCTCCCTCACGGTGGTTCGGTGAATCCTTCTTTCACTGCCCCCTCACGGTGGTTCGGTGAACTCTATCCTCCCCCCACGCGGCATCTGACTGAGCGGAACAGTCAGCTCTGCTAGGTTCTGGTAGTAAGGTTTTGCCATCGGGCCTGACCCCTACAGAACTCCTCGCACTTGGGCATAGAGGATTGAGACATCTTCCCATGTAGCAGACTTGTATTACAAAATGCACAACATCATTATGAACCCACTTAAATCATTGGCTGTGTGTGTATGTATATTTAAACAGGTATGTATGTGAGGAGGAATATACAAACCGCAAGAACTGTTCTGCAAACTGCAAATGGGACAAAAAAAAGAACTGTAACTAGGACTTATATGTTATGTTCAGGTAGGTATTTATTTATTTATTTTTTTCTTTTCTTTCACTATTTTTTTTATTTACTCGTGAACCTCTCCCCTTCACCCTCTCCCAAACCCTTATCCAGTCCCCCTTTCAGTCCAGCGCTGTCCTGTCCTGACACAACTGATGTAAACTGACTCTTGGGAACCACATCTAATAAATATTTACATACATTCAATGCTCCAATCCAGAGGAGAAAACACCACACCAGGTGTTTTACTCCCCTGGTGAAAGTAAAACTGTCCAACTCAGCAAAGCATTTACTCTCCCATGTGATGGCTTTTGAGTGGAACAGGACAAGGTAAAAAGTTGTCTAAGTTGCGTTTCAGAACAGCACTTTCCACTTTATAAACGTTATTTATTTTATGACACCTTGAGTCTAACATTTGTTATAGTACATTATTGGTAATCTATACATAATGTATAGTAATTTAAAGCTTATCAGCCCCTTTTTTCAATGATAGAATGGAGTGCCGTAACTCAAGGCACTATATTTAAGTTTAGTTGCTTTCGTTTTGTGGTGGCACAATAAACACTCCTCGTCTTTGACCTCAATGCAGTTCTAAGACCCTAGTTTTCCCATTCTATGACACTTCCATCTTGCCAAAATACAAAGTGTAAAGAAGATAAGCTCAGTTCGGCTTTTATTATTAAAAGGTTTTTTGCGTGTTAAAGGTACTGGTCTTTCTGTATGATGCAGAAATGTTTAATAGGAGCGTATCATTGGGACACCAATGGGCATCTAATGCTGATGCATGGCGATGGTTGCACAACTATTTATTCCCTTTCAAAAGTGAATCAATTTAATTAAATGCGTCTAATCTAAGGCTCTTTTAACATTTTCAGGAATTTTCTCTTTAGAATGCCTAAGAAATTCCTTGGATTACCTAAGCAAACCATGCATGCAGTGAAGGGGGCTAGTAACGATCAAGCCGTGCATGCCCAGGCCTTCCTCACCCTCCTTCGAGATTAATGGCTACCTCACACTTCCGGATACAATACACTGTATCGATCTGTCCTTGTGTAAGGTGAAGCTCTCAAAATTACACGGAAAAACACGAGGATTCAACTGTAACATAAAACATGTTCGGGCTTTGGTTCATTGGTTCATAGTAGCATTGAAGCCACGAACAGAATGATTTAGGGGGGCGCGGGTGGATTGGGCGTACATGGCTCGATCCAAACCCCTTTTACTGCTACCAGACTTGAAAGGGCTCCATTTTTTAGGCATTCTACAGAATGCAGGGATTTTCAACCATCAATCTTCAAAAGTTCCAATGAAAGTGGAAATAAGTAAAAGTAAGATACTGATGAAGTTCAAACAAGGCAAAAATGCACTTCTTACACTCGTGCTATGTAGTAAGGACTACAATTGAATTATGTATTTTGATTAAAAAAGAAGTCTGCTACTTGATTTCAGACTCAGAGGAAAACTTGCATACTTCTCACCATGATAGAGCTCAGATTGGGATGGATTTATCATGTGTAATAATAATTGCAAAAATTAAACTTTTACGACATAAACCAGGGGTGTCAAATTCATTTTCACAGAGAGCCACATTAGCATAATGGCTGTCCTCAAAGGGCCAGATGTAACTAATAAATGTAAAACAATGTAATCGAATGTAATGTAAAATAAATGTAACTACTCCTTAATGTTAAATAACTCATTATTTATAACTTATTCAAGTGACAATTCAGTTGCATAGAAACAATTGTATGCTTGTTGTTCTAATATAAATCCTTTTGTTTTTTGTCAGCTTATGAAAACCCACATAACTCCATTAATGAAGGATCAAACTGTTCAAGTGAATAAAGAAAAATAGCATTTTTGTCATTTGTTTAGCGAAAAAAAACCCTCACACTGAAGACGATGCATATCGATCATCATCTTTTATCATCAGGTTCAAGAAACAGATCACAGATAAACTATTAGCTCCGCCCATTTCAAATTTATTTTAGCATGAGAAATCGGGTTTGTGGCGTGAGAGATCACTCAAATGTGAGAGTCTTACGTTCAATGTGTGAGAAACGGCAGCTCTCTACTTTCGCTCGTAGTTATTGGATGCGGAAGCACTTAGGCATTATAGAAATGTAGGGTTTTTTTTTTTGTTTTGGTTTTTTTATTTTTAGACACTCAAAACTTTTAAGCTCTCACGGGCCACATTAGATTACATGGCGGGCCACATCTGGCCCGCCGGCCTTGAGTTTGACACGTTTCATAAACAATAGAGTATCTCCTACCTTATCTGAAGCAGCAGGCAATGATCTCTGAGGGACAAATGTAACAAATGTACACAACAATCGATTGCATGTGAGCACAAATAGAGAGGTAAAAGTTTGCATCAACCGAGAGCCTTTCTAAAACAGCGTTTGAATGAGAAAAAGTGATTGAGAGTGTAAGTACAAGATGTTCCTGCTGCTAGTGCCAGAACTATATTTTTCTACTCTCCATTCTTTTTCTGTTCTATTTGTTCTCGTATTTTCTAAGTCTTAGAACTTTGATGCCCATTTCGCTCAGTCCTCCGTCTCCAAGTCCCAGGATGATTTGTGGGGCTCACTGAAGGGCGAAGTGGATTCCACCAGGTTAAAACAATGAGATCTTACTGTGAAAGTGATAGATGAACCGACCGCAACCACATTTGTCTTCGGTTTAACATTTTCCTGTATCAATTGTTTCTAGGAAGCTCGCTTAATTCTCACTTCGGAGCAGCAAGAAATAATGAATCAACACAACTCAAAGGGACAATAGAAAGATGGCAGATGTTTGGTTTTGAGACTCTAATTAGTAACAAGGTACTTCATTCTGCCTGTTTTAACGAGAGCTATATTTGGTAAGCACTACCTTGTCTAGTATATACAGCCAACTATGTTGGAAAAATTGCCAGACGTGTTCTGGTTTGTAAAATTGGATTCATTGTCTGTTTATTAAGCCAACAATAAACCCCCTCACTCTGCAGTGTCATGAATTATACTGATGGCTGGGGAATAAGACGAGGAGCATTGGGAAAATATGGAAGCGTGCTCATGTGCAGCCATGTGCAAAATTGATATTTCACTATATCTGATTTATCATGCTGCTCATTCTGTTTAGTGTCATTGTCTGTTAATATTCACTTGCTTTTGCAGTCAGAAGATGCATAGAGGTCAAAGAGAACTCTAAAAGCGGAGAGTGTCCAGCTGTGATGAATAGTCAGTTTTGACAGTGAAATGGATACACTAATCTATATATTGACAGGCGGTTGATAAATTGCCTGAAAGGCAGGTGTTCACTGATAATGAGGGAGTGAAGCAAGCAGCTGATTAAGCTCCAACTTGGATTCGCGAGCTTGACGTCCTTTGCTCCATCCTTTGGGATGACGTGCCTCAGATGAAAGAACAAGTGACTCTTGTTAACTTCATTTATGTTGACAACAATTGGGCTTGGTTTTTCCGGTTGGTTGCGGTTCATTAGTGTTTTATTTTAGTAGTGGTTCCATATTTTAGAACGCACTAAGGAAGTTTACATGGAACTAACCTGATCAAAATTGAATAACAATTAAATTAATTACTGAATCGGTCCAATCCAATAGATTTTTTAATGTAATTAATTGGTACATTTTGTTTTCCTGTTACCCCTGTTAGTTGGTAACCATTTGACCATCATGTACAATTTTCATTCCAGTTTTCTAAACCGATATATGAAGATTTGGTTCCAAAACTTAGTTATTGACAATTTCGAAAAAAAAAAAAAAAAAATCCATCAAAACAAGCTTCACATTCAAAGCCTGTCATTGTTTTTTTGTTGTTGTTGTCTGAAAACGCAACAACCGCCAGAACTCCTTTATTTCAAGAGTTCGATCATCTGGACTTGCCCTGAGTTTGAGAGCGTGGGTGGGGGTAACGAATGTACTGGCTAGCTGACTGCTCAGATGCGACCGAGTAGACACCCACCCCCCCACCCACTTACCTTAGAGGTGAAGGGGAGGAAGGTGGATGTGATGAACCTGGTTCAGATGGAGTCAGGAAGGAGATGGATGGTCTGGTATATATGAATGGAATAATTGAAATAGGTGGAGCCTCCAACGAACTCAACATTTAACGAAAACATTTAGCAAACTGTTAATGGTGGTGCCTGTTCAGGTAACATCCTCTTAGAGCACGGGTGTCGGATTCCGTTCCTGGAGGGCCGGAGCCCTGCAGAGTTTATTTCCAACTCTGTACAGAGAGACCCACACCTGAAGCTTTCAGACAGCCTGAAGGACCTAAGGCGCTGCATCAGGTGTGTTTAGTTGAGGATGGAGCTAAACTGTGCAGGGCTGTGGCCCTCCAGGAACTGAGTTTGACACCTCTGTCTTAGAGGAATAAAATTAACAAATCAGATTAACCTGAGCTTGTCTCATCTGTGGGAGAAATGAAAGCCATCCAAACACAGCCACACTAGGAACATGTAAAATTATGAGAAATACCTTCTGCTCATTAAAGAGAAAAGACTTTCCTGAAGATTTTTTTAAAGATTTCAAAACTGTCTGTAAAGCAGCTTTCTGTGTGAAACACCATCTTTGGTTCATTGAGAATTTTTACTGCACATGAATAATAGAATATTGCAAGAAGGATGTAGCTGACTTTTTTTAAGCAAGTTGTGGTTAAATATTTTTATGGTTATATATTTTTTTTTGCATCAGAAAATTCTTTATTTCGATCAAACTAATGCATGGGGCGGCACAGTGGGTAGCACTTTGCTCTTTCAGTTAAAAGGTTGCTGGTTCAAGGCTCGTGAGTCCCATTCCTGGAAAGAGTTTGCATGTTCTCCCCGTGCTTGCGTGGGTTTCCTCCGGGTACTCCAGTTTCCCCCACAATCCCGAAAACATCCGGTTAGGTTAATTGAATAACCTAAATTCCCCTCGGGAGTGAATATGTGTATGTTGTCCTGCGATGGACTGGCACCTGTCCAGGGTGTACCCCTGCTTCTCACCCAAAGTCAGCCGGAGACCCCTGTGCAGACCCCCATGACATAAAGCGGGTAGGAAGATGAATGAATAAAAATAAGCTATGGTATTTTAGGGGTAAACCGATTAAATTGTATAGGAGCCTTCTGACCACAAACACAGGCAAAAGGATGACAGGTCATTGTACAAGTGTGTACAATGGGTCCCCCCAGAGGGCAGTGTGGATTCAGGGGTTTAAAAAAGCAATCAGACTTGAGACAAAAACATTGGTGGAGGGATGTGGATAGTACCGCATGTAAACTGCAACTGCAGTCTTTTGTTCAACTAAGAAGTGCTGGTCAGACCCGTCCTATTTACAACGGTGGGAAGAAGCATGAGGAAGGTAAGTGTTCCTGAGGAAGAATGCAAAGCGTCTAATTTCCTTGCTCTCTCTCTGGGGAATGTTTTGACTCCATGTTGGCCTTGTCCGAGGCCAACTTGAATAAATGAGGAAAAACCGAAATGGGACTACTTTTTCTTGAGGTTTGATCAATGTCTGTGTCCACAGATATCTATTGTCCATCACAGGTCTTCATTTTATCCAACATCCATTGCATACTCCCTCACCAACGATGTCCAGTTTGCAGTCAAAGATTGAACTTTGCCTATGGTCATCTCAATCCAGCAAGCCAGCTCAGTGGGGTTTTGATCACTGACCACCTTTGGATTAATTCATCTGATTAGCAGAACCCAGTTATCACAGCTCAGAGTAGGTATTATCTTCAACATCCTCCAGGGACAGAGCAGTGAAGCACATGATGTACCATTTCTTCCAGCCATTCATCATGTAGCCAGCAGTTCCTACAGGGCAGATGGGCTCCCCATGATTCCACACTTCTTGTCGAGAAAATGGTGTTGATTGCATTCAGAGAGAGCAGTTGATCAGATCCATAGTTCTTACACAAGGAAGAGATATAGTCATCGTTGAATAAATGGTAAAAGAGGATGTTGACAGTTGTCTCCAGACCATAGCTACCATTGACTGGTTCGGAAAAGGTTAAGGTAGGCAAACCTTACTACATTATGAAGGGAAGGTCAGAGAAGATCCATGAATTGCAAAAGGAGCTTTAGAACTTGGCAGGGCAGCAAAAAGCCAGCTGTTAGTGGGTATCTAGCCCGCTCTTTGGAGGACGTCAACCACTTCCTAGACACCAGTCTGAGCAAACCTGAAAGAGAGGAAAACCTAGGGCCCCACAGTACCTTGTAGGACATACAATTTCCCCCAATCAATTTCAGCATATGAACCTACCTGGAAGGAAACCCAGACGTAACATGCTGGAGTTATTAAGAACCTGCTTACAGGGAAACTCTCTGCCAAGAAAGGTGGTATCCCTGGCATACAAGGAAGCTTGTGAATACACTATTGTAATCTCTGAGCTGATCAGAGAGCCATGGGAGAGTAAGGGGGACCTCATTGTGCTTTTGCTTCACCTGGCCAATGCATGCAACTCGGTTATTCACAAGCTAGTGGAAACTCTGGGTGGACCCATTTACCCAGGAAGATTGAGGAACTCATCCTGAATTACTATGGGAACTTCAGGTTTAGAGTTAAGGTCTGTTCACATCGACCCGAATTGGGATTTGCATGAACCTAATGAAAATGTGGAATGAGCGCCACCAAGCGGCGCTTTTACCTCCTCTTCACATCATCAAAAGAGCAAGCTTTTATTGAATCGCTGTTCAGCAAAAACCTAATCTGATATGTCACTCAGAAACCCTTTTCATTTAATATTGAGGCACTTCGGAGCACAATAGATCGCAACGACAATTTGGGCTCGATGTGAACATGCCGATACTTCTGGGAGTATAACATCTGACTTACTGGGTTCACCATCTCAGGGTGCTTTCACACCTGAACACTAAAAAAAGCGGTCCGAGACCTGCTTAAGGTAAAGCTGATGAAGACAACAAACACTTACTTTTGGAACGATTACAGCCACAGTACACGCTTGCACATTGCATTATGGGTTGGCATGTGTCTGTCCGGTCAATCTTGGAGTAGTGTGATCGCGTTGTCCCATTCTTCAGGCATCGTTTACTTTGTCTTTATCACCAGTCGAAATGTGTACGCTGACATATGTGACCATTGAGTGGCCCATATGATGTCACATGAATGTGTTTTCGACTAGTGCAGATCACAGCGACCAGCGTGTTGTGAATTTCACTAAATCCGGAGACAATTGCAACAATGTTTTAGTCATTCCTCTTGATCCAGAACAAATTGTATGAACTAGAAATGTGAAAGTTGCCCTTGCCATGAATAGGGTAGTCAAGTAGGCTGAAAATTGTCCTTCTTCAGAGCCTTTATGGATGAGTATCATGGTCACCACATAAGTGGGCTTGGATACTCCTGGGCCTGTAAAAATTATTTCTGTATACACTACACCTAGCGTCCAAAAATTAGCCAAAATCTCAAGCTGCTTTCCCATGGTTTACAGCTAGTAAAAGTGTCAAGGACATAATTTTTTTGTGAAAAACAAGCCTTTGTCTTTGACCTATCTTGAGATGCATTTTTCAGTTTTATGATGTGACTCTTGATTAATCTCAGTAAGGAGTGCTATTCCTTCAATACAAACGTTATTCTTTCAATCACATCAAAGCTTGTTATTCACGCTTCAAGCTTTTATGGAGGAGACAGGATACACATCAAATCTTCTCTGCCATGGCAATAAAATACACGGCTGGGAATCCAAACTTGTAAAAACCCTCCCAAGGACTAATGGTGTTCCAGAAGATGTGTGTTGTGTGGTTCTTATGGGATTGCATGATGAATAAGACCAATGATGAATGGACTGTCTGGAGGCTAATCTTCCTTCTGAGAGGTTAAACAGCATCGAGTTCAAACCTTGCTAACTGTTCCACTGTCTGAAGGCAACATCAAAGCACTTTGTTGTGTTAGCTGCGGGAAACAATGTTCGTAGATGTTCACAAAACCTTTTCTTGGGTTCTTTCTGATATCTGGGCATGACAGACATGACAATTTAAAAGCTAGAGTCTATTACTGTGCAACTGAGGGAGACAGTCCCGTCTCCTCTGGTTTTTAAAGATATCTTTAATCAGAAGATGTTTTTCTTCTGCTTCACCTCAAAGCTCACTAGTGTTTAGCATATTCAAACAGAAACATGTCGAATTTAAAAAGCATTCTTGGTGATTGAACATCGGAAATTGTAAAATGCTCCTCTTTCTGCTGTCAGTCAATGGAAATTCAAAGATTTTATGTTGCTAAAGCAATAAACACAAGGGCCATTTGCAGTAAACCATTATAAGTTTTGCCTTTTGGTTATAAATGAGGCAATTAAAAGTTGTTTATAAATGATGTGCCCAGGGGTTTATGTGCACTCTGTGTATATCATGAGAGGTGAAAGGTCCCAATAAAATATAAATATGAACCACTCAAGTGAAGCCGCATTAATTATAACACATCTGCTGCAGCAAGGCCAAAGACAAGCTCTGGTCCACAATGGCCACAACTGGGTTCTGTCTCTGCATTGCAATTTGACGGTGGTACATTATTAGATAACAGTGCAGTGAGGGTATGCAAGCGTATAGCGTAATTTGCAGATTTTATGCCCACTAAAGAGTGTTTGTTTTTGTTTTGTTTACGTTTTTCTGCTACCAAAAAACACATATGTTTAAGAATAATCAAATGATCCGAATTGAGATTCACACAAATCTTTGGATGTTTCTCAGCAGGGTGCTCTTCGTCTGGGTCGAGGAAAAATTTGTGCAATGACACCTCCCTGCCTGAAGATGGCATTACCTGTACAACAGGAAAGATGACGAGTGTTGGTGGCTGATCACAGGGAAGTGTTTGACAAAAATTGTGGGGCGCTATTTCTTTCCTGTTTCCTGTACGAAATTCCGAGGAAAAATTGGAGATGAGCGCCACCAAGCGGTTCTTTTCCATCCTATTCACACCATCAAAAGAACCAGCTTTCATTGGTAGTTCTTCTTAGGAAAAACAATCCGATAGGGAAATCTTTTCCACTTGTTTGGTCAGATGTGTGAGCTCCCGTTGGCACCCATGGTTTTCGATTGAGGCATGTTGTTGCACGAAACTTCAGATTAAATATTTGGATTGTGTGTGGAGCAAGAAATCTTTTTTTTAAACTGGAATTTTCTGGAAGAAAACAATTGCTAATTAGCAATGGCATGCATTAAGGCTGAGCTATTTAGCCCTCACTTGTGAAATTATAATGATATAAGACATTTAAAGTAGTGAAATTGGGATGATATTAAAGAAAAGCAATTTCCCACACATCTGGTGCATATTCTCTCTTGTGCCTCTTCCATTCCGTCTTCCCAGGGTGGGGGTCACCCTATCAGGCCTGTGCATGGATGCTGTAATCGTGCCTGGGACGCACCCAAACATTTTCAAATGGAGGCCAGACTGCTGATGTTCACAGATGCCGCAAAGCTATTCTGCTTAAACAAGTGCCTACCCTCTTATTTGGATCCAAACCATACCCTGTAGTATCGGGAGGACTACAGAGGGTTGACATGAAATGGTAGGCGGAATCCGAATTCTTGCACAACTTTGCATTTCCTGTGTTTTTTGTGGGAGGAGATTACATAAATCACATGGTTTACAGGGGAGGTGCTAAGCTCTAAAAGCTTGCACAGAAGGTTCAAACCAGAGGTGGCAAGGAGGGCTGCAGTCTTGCACAGTTTAGATGCAACCTTCATGAAACACACCTTATTCTACCAATTAATATCCTTGGTTTGTTTAACCTCTTAAGCCCGAGAGTCCCCGGTACCGGAGACTTGCCCCCTTGTGCGTTACATTTTCACTCATAGCTCACTAACCCTGAGAATAACCCAGACATATTAAATACTGTTGTGTTCAGCGGAAACTCCTCTAAAAACGTATCTAATTCAATTTCATATTCGTGAACCACAGCTCGAACGCCATGCAAATAAACAACAACATATCCGGAGTATAATTCATGACCACGTTTTGGTTTATGTGCGATATGTATCCACAATATAAACGGAAACACCAAAACCATGACATTAAATGAAAGCTAACAACCAGCTGAATCCAGCGATATGCAACTCATTTACATTGCATGAAGTATTTCAGAGCAGGGAGCGAAAGTTCCACGAAAAAACGCCAGCGAAAACCAAGCAAGCATGTAAATCTTATCTTACCTTTGCCGTTTTTTCAACAAAAAGTTATTTCCATAGCGATAAAAGTCAGTTTGTTGTTATGTCCGGTCGATAGCTTCGCGGAAACGCCATTTTAGATTTTTTCTGTTGCTCCGTGGCCT
>SRMA01026506.1:7884-18005 GCA_007224835.1 Danionella cerebrum | reverse complement strand
TTGTTTCCTTTCAGTCGGTACCGGAGACGTTTAGTCGATGACCGACTGAATGGGAGCTGATCTCCATGGGAGATTGGACCGAATTTTTTAATGGGCAAATTGATTTGCAGGCGTGAGTGATTGATTAGCAATCAGCCGGGTATAAGACCGGGCGTAACGCACGCTTCAGTATGCGATTTTCCTTCGGAGCGGACTGAGTGTGACTCTCCTCTCTAAACTTTGGCGCTAAACCGCCAGTTGAGATTGAGGTTGCTTACCTAGCAAATACAGCGTGGTCCTCTGCTAGCCCAGTATAGCACGCCGCTGTTCGCTGCGCCTCAGTCTTTTCCGGCATTAGCCTGTCCAGTGTTATTGTTAGCCGTTTGTTCACATCCTGTCCATTTTTCACGACACGATGAGCAAAACGTGCTGTAATCCTGGCTGCGTTGGGTTTATCTCGTCGAAGGACGGTCACGAGAAATGCGTGGAGTGTTTGGGCTTCCAACATGCCCGCGCTGCTCTTGTGAGGCGAGAGTGCGTGCATTGCAACGCTCTCCCTGCGCGCACACTGAGGTGTAGGCGGTCCTTCTTCGAGGAGGAGGACCCCCGAGCTTCGGCTCTCGGTGAGCCTTCGACTCCGAGGGGTCTGTCCCAAAAAACCTCACCTGCGGCTTTGGGCGACCGGTGTCAGGTGATCCCTCGCACCGCCCCCAAAGCCAGAGTGTGCTCCCCGTCTTGTCCGCGGGGGACTCGGATAGCGCTTCGGCGTTGCCTTGGCCCTCGTGTGACCTTGCTGACGATCTGCTCTCCCTCGCAGCATCGGAAGGGGCACTTTCTTCGGAGTCCTTCAGCTCACCGCTGCCACCCTCCGGGGTCGCGGCAGAGCCGGAACCCGATGCATTCGCGGTGCTCTCCAAGGCCGCGGCCGCTATTGGGCTCGAGGTGCAAGCACCTTCCAGCTCAGGGCCGTCGCGGTTGGATGACTGGTTCTTAGGTAAGCGCCGGGGCTCCGCCCCCCGCGCTCCTGAAGTTCCTTTCTTCCCGGAGGTGCACGAGGAGCTCACTAAATTCTGGCGGGCTCCCCTGTCTGCCAGGGCTTCCAGCTCCTCCCCCTTCACCACCTTGGATGATGCAGCAGCTAGGGGGTATTCTGCGATTCCCCGGGTGGAGCAGGCTGTCGCGGTGCACTTGTGCCCCGGCAGTGCTGCCGCTTGGCGGTCTCGTCCGACTGTTCCCTCCAAAGCTGGTAAATTTTCGTCAGCCCTGATGGCGAAAGCTTACTCAGCTGCGGGTCAAGCTGCTGCATCGTTGCATGCTATGGCGACCTTACAGGTCCTCCGTGACATGCACCAAAGGGGGGGGTGACCAGCAGTCTCTCAGAGACTTGCGCTCGGCCACTGATTTAGCGCTTCGTGCTACTAAATCAGCTGCGCTGAACATTGGTCGCACGATGTCCACACTCGTGGTCCAGGAACGCCATCTCTGGTTCGAGCAGGCGACTATGCATCCCGAAGACCGTAACAGGTTTCTGGATGCACCTGTCTCACCAGATGGCCTCTTTGGCGTCACCGTGGATGATTTCGCGTCAAAGGTCTCCACGATCAGGAAACAGGCAGAGGGTCTGGGTGAGCTCAAGGTCCCGCGCCGGAAGCGACGGCGTTCCGTTGCTTCTGCGCCGGACCCCTCTCCGCCTGTTCGCCGCCAAAGAGAGCGTCCTCCGTCACAGTCTGTGCCTTCGACCTCTGGTCCGAGGAAGACCCCTGCATGACGGAAGACACAGTCAACCTCGGAGGGTTCTCGAAGGGAGACGAGAGCTTCTAGTAAGAAGCGCCCCTGAGGTTGGCGACTCGGGAGGTCATGAGCTGTCTTTCGGGTCAAGTCACCGACCCAACTCCCCTTGGAGGGGGGGAGTCCACCACACACTCCTCGCTGCCGTCCTTCGGGACGGCGGCACCTATTGTGTCAAAGACAGTTCTCATGTACTTCCCGAGAATAGTGGAACCGCATGCCCTGCGGTCTGGGGTTCATCTTCCTCTGTCTCCGACGAAGACCCAGACTTGGGCGCGTGTTCCACTGGCCATGGCAGAGAGCGCGGGGGCTCAGTTCCCCTTCCCTCATCTGACCATTTCCCAGGGTTCGTCCCTGGTTATTCCGCCTTCAAGTCCGCCTCTTGGCGGCCCCGCCTTGGCGACCATCGGCACGTCCCGACCAGTACCCCTGCCAGCTTACCTGGGAGCCTGGCGGAAGCTTCCCGGGGTCTCACAGTGGGTGGTCCGGACAATCCAGCAGGGCTACACGATTCAGTTCGTGAAAGCCCCCAGGTTTCGAGGCGTAGTGCACTCCCCTGTCCCCGGACAGGCGCCTCATTCCTGCGAGAGGAGATCGACGGCTCCTTTTGACAAAAGGAGCTGTCGAGCCGGTCCCTCCAGCCGATATGGAACGCGGGTTTTACAGCCCATACTTCCTGGTCCCCTAGAAATCAGGCGGGCTGCGACCATTCTTGGACCCGAGGCGTCTGAACCGAAGCCTGGCCAAGCTTCGGTTTTGGATGTGACGGTCCGCTGCATTCTACCGTGCATCCGTCCTGGAGATTGGTTCGCGACAATCGACCTGAAGGACGCGTACTTTCAGGTAGAAGTGGTTCCGAGACACAGACCCTTTTCTAAGGTTCTGTTTCAAGGCCATGCATACCAGTACAAGGTTCTACCCTTCGGTCTTGCCCTCCCCGCGCACCTCACGAAGGTTGCCCGGGCCGCTCTTGCCCCGCTCCGCCGGGCAGGCATTCGGATCCTGGACTACCTCGACAATTGGCTTTTCATAGCCTCGTCCAGGGACCAGTTGATCCGACACTGAGGCAAGGTGCTTCAGCACTTAAGCCGATTGGGTCCGAGGGTCAACTGGGAAAAGAGTTGCCTCACTCCTGTGAGAGTCATCTCCTTTCTCGGGATGGAGCTGAACTCCGAGAGCATGCGGGCGCACCTGTTGGTAGATTGCGCCCGGGCCTTGCTGACCGCCTTATTCGCGGTGTCCTCTCGACAAGTGGTCAGACTGAAGTTACTTCAGAGGCTCCTGGGGCATATGGCAGTCGCAGCCTCAGTGATTCCACTCGGGCTCCTGCATATGTGACCACTTCAGCTATGGCTTCTCTCGCGTGTTCCAACTTGGGCATGGCGTCGGGGAGCTCTTCGTCTGTCCATGACAGACGCGCTCCCTCACCTGAAGGGCTGGAAGTCGGTACGATTCCTGCGAGCTGGAGTGCCCCTAGTGTGCATCATCCAGTCACGTAGTGGTCACCCGACGCCTCCAAGACCGGTTGGGGCGCCGTGTGCGGTTCCCACCGAGAGTCCGGTTCCTGGAACGGACTGGTTTCTCGCTGGCACATCAACCGTCTCGAGCTAGTAGCAGTGATCCTCCGGGATCGGCACGCGCTGGTCAGGACTGACAGCACTGCGGTCGTAGCGTACATCAACCACCAGGGCGGTATACCCTCCCGCTTCCTCGCCCAACAGCTGCTCCTCTGGAGTTAGAGCGACTTCCGTCGCTCGAGCCTTCATATCCCTCCGGAGTGTAACAGGATCGCGGTTCCGCCGTCCAGATTCCACCCCTCGACAGGAGATTGGCGACTCCATCCTCGGGCTGTTTAGCAGATTTGGGACATCTTCGGCGAGGCCCAGCTACCTGCTGCCTCCCGTGAGAATACCCATTGCCGGCTCCTATTCCTGTCCCTGGCTCCTCTCGGGACAGATGCGCCGGCTCACTGCTGGCCCAGGAACAAACGCTTATGTGCGTTTTCCCAGTGAAGCCTCCTAGCACAACCCCTGTGCAAGGTCAGGGGGGGACGAGCGCGGGCTACTCTTTTTCGCCCTCTTCTGGCCGAACAGAGTATGGTCTCCAGCCCTCTCTGCGCTCGTGACAGCCCCCACTTGGCCGATCCCCCTGAGTCCAGATCTGACTCAAGGGGGGGGGATACAGGCACCAGCGGCCAGACCTCTGGGCCCTACTTGTATGGCATATCTGTCCGCGGTGGACCCCGAGCCTCTACCACCCCTCGCGGTGACTACCTATACCATGCGTTAGCCCCCTCCATTGAGTGTGCTACGCTGGCAAGTGGGGTCGGTTCGTCGAATGGTGCTCTTCCCACCAGGAAGACCCCGGGACATGCCCCATCTGAGTCGTGTTGACCTTCTTCCAGGAGAGGTTCGATCGGGGGCTGTCCCCATCGCCCCTCAAGGTCTACGCCGCCGCTATTTCTGCCTTCCACCTCCGGGTTGAAGGGAAATCAGTGGGCAGCCACGCACTGACGGTGAGATTTCTCAAGGGGGCTAGGCGCCTCCGGCCTCCTAGACCACCCTCCATTCCTCTTGGGACCTCTCCGTCACCCTTCGGGGCTGCGGAAGTCACCTTTGAGCCCTGGCATTTGGCAGAGCCGCGTGTCCTCTCACGGAAGACCGCACTCTTGCTTGCTTGGCCTCAATTAAGAGGTTGGGAGATCTCTAGGCACTGTCCGCCGACGAATCCTGCCTGGAATTCGGCCCTGGCGGTTCCCTGGTCTCCACCAGGCCCAGGCCCGGATTCATCCCCAAGGTCCCATCCATCCCCCTCCGGGACCAAGTGGTGACCGGCAAGCTCTGCCCCGGGAGGAGGCAGATCCAACCCAGGGTTTGTTGTGTCCACTGAGCCCTTCGGGTCTACCTGGACAGAACCCGGGAGCTACTCAGCTCCAAGCAGCTCTTCATTTGTTTCAGAGGCCAGCGTAAGGGTTCCGCTGTCTTCAAGCAAGGCTGGCACACTGATCGTGGAGGCCATTTGCCTTGCTTATGAGGCGTGTGATATGTCCCCTGCCCTCTCCATCTGAGGGCCCACTCCACTCGCGGCGTCGCTGCTTCGTGGATGTTGGCTAGGGGGGTCTCACTCGCCGGCATATGTCGAGCTGCGGGTTGGTCTACACCAGACACATTTAGCAGGTTTTTCAACCTTCTCAAGCTCCGTTCCCTCTGCGGTCCTGTGTGGTGGCAGGCTCCCTCAGGGAACGGAGCAGGTGTAGTAGCTTGCAGTACTCTCTTAAATGAGCAGTACACATCTTGTGCCCCCCCCCCCTTGGGGTGGCTCTTCTTCCTCCCCCCTTCGGCATCTGACTGTGCGGAGCAGTCAGCTCTGCTAGGTTCTGCTCTGGAGCTCGCTTCGGCCTGGCCCCAGCAGAACTAGGGTCCGGATTTGGGAGTCCCCCTTTTTATTGGTGCTCCCTTTCTGTGTGTTTTTCTACAGCTCCCCCTCCAGGCGGCTAGTAGGAACCAGTCCCGTTACCCCCCTGCCTTGGTGAGTAACGATGACTTACGTCTCTGCCACTCTCTTGTCTGCAGAACATCTTTGCTGGTAGCCCTGCGGGTCTCGACGCGATCTCCGCGCACCCCTCTCCACGATGAGGGGTGCCCTCCTTCTGGTCGTCTTCGCAACAACCGAGTACAGCTTACGCTCTCAGTGTTGGACGACTTCCCCGTCAATGAAAATTCCGGGCAGGGGCAGAAGGAGTTCCCATTCAGGTATTACAGCTTAATTCACTAACCTTCTCCAAGTTTAGTGCTGGCCTGTTTGGATGGACTTCGGGCATGGCGCTTTGTAGAGGCTCCCATTCAGTCGGTCATCGACTAAACGTCTCCGGTACCGACTGAAAGGGAACGTCTAGGTTACTTGCGTAACCCCACGTTCCCTGAATAGGGAACGGAGACGTTTCCTTTCTGCCATGCCTTGAAGTCGGGAGACTGAGGCGCCGGAGGTAAGTAGGTCGGCTCCTCAGGAAAATCCCATACTGAAGCGTGCGTTACGCCCGGTCTTATACCCGGCTGATTGCTAATCAATCACTCACGCCTGCAAATCAATTTGCCCGTTAAACAATTCGGTCCAATCTCCCATGGAGATCAGCTCCCATTCAGTCGGTCATCGACTAAACGTCTCCGTTCCCTATTCAGGGAACGTGGGGTTACGCAAGTAACCTAGACGTTATAGCACATTATTAGTAATCTATATATAGTCAGAATCAGAATCAGAATCAGAATCGTTTTTATTGCCATGGTCAGTGAAACAAGTTTCAAGGACTAGGAATTTTTTTTGGTGATGGTGCAAAACAAAAAACACGTACTAAATAATAAATAATAAAGTGAAGTATGCATAAGTAAAATAAAAGAAATAGAATACAATATATTTAAAAAAAGAGAAAAAACTACTATAAACAATAAAAACTATACAGTTAAATATACTATGTACATTCAGGACGATGGTGGGGATTGTGCAAATAGCAAGAGTTGTCCATGGGTTTGTGGTCATTTGATGTTCAAGAGTCTTATGGCGGAGGGGAAAAAGCTGTTCTTGTGTCGGGAGGTTCTGGTCCGGATGGACCGTAGTCTCCTGCCTGAGGGGAGAGGCTCAAATAGTATAATATAAAATTACAAAATAATACACATTTAAAACTGATTTAAAGTGTTTTACAGCGTATCAGCCCCTTTTAGCACTGTCTGCAATGGGAGAATGGACCTCAGGAGCCTGAAGCGCAGCACGACGTCAGACTTAACAAGCGGATAATAGAGCACAACTGTTGGTGTTTTTCGTATCTTGGAATCTTTTTTGAATCTCGAAGTAAAATATTTCCTTTTGTATCTCGAACATTTCGTAACTCGAAGCATTCGTATCTTGAGGGACCACTGTATTTGTGAATATCGTGTCAAATACAGTCAACAATATTTCATATTTGCTACAGAAGTCTTTGTTGGCTTTAAAAATCTGATGGCGAACAAAAACTTATTGACCTCACTCTATGGTAAGTAAAAACTGTTAAACATAAATAAGATTATCGTTTTAAACGCTTAGTTCTCCTTTTGATTTAAAAATATGCCCTCTAGTGGCAAAGTCATACATACTGTGCCTTTGTCTAGCACAGGAATATTCATCTTTCCAGCACAGCATGCAAAGCACATATCAGTAAATATTCACAAGCAAAGCAGAATAATTGATCCATAAGTGAGTGCCTCAAGGATTTTCAATTGCTTGCAATTTCATGGAACCGAACCGGGCAAACAGTTGGATCTCTTTCAGATAATCTAGGTCAAATGACTGCAGAGAACTCAAAATGTGGAAGAGCTTTGATTTGATTTTCCAGCTCACTTCTTCCCAATCTGTTTCAAAAGAACATTTTTTTCTTTTTTCCTTGACATTCAATCTGTCCATCATACGTCAGGCATGTGACAAGTGAATATAGACAAACTGAATAAAGGAAAGCGTAAAATAACTACATAGAGTATAGAGAAAGCAGACATGTGCCACTAGTTACTTGGATCTCCTTTATTATCAAGCAAATCTCATTTAAAGAAAAAATCTGTTTTACTCCTGAGAAAGTTAGCAATAGCCTGTTTTGACTTTCATTGCCTCCTCTACTTCAGATCATAAATGACTTTAAGCTGTTTATGAGCCAGTAATCCTTAAAAATCGTAACAAAAACAAAAACAACGGACAGGATTATCAGGAAATAGCTGAGGGCTAGAAAAAATAAATCACAGAGCTTTTTCTTCCCACATTCAACTACAGCCTGGAAATCACAGGTTTTCCACGACACTGAGCTTGAGGCACTGAAGAGTACCCTGTGTTTAAACTCAAGTCTCTGATCTCAAGGCCTTTCACCAGGACATCAAACATGGCTGACAAATGGACAATTGTGTAAGATCAGAGGAGCAGCGCAGGTGAGGAGCTCAACGCTTCACATTTGCTCGGCCCTGCTGGGCGTGTGTGTGTGTGTGTGTGCGTACGTGCATGAGGTATGATGGGAAACCACACGTGGCCTCAGGCAGCGAGTTGCTGTGTGACGTTGCACACAAAAGCATTTGCTGTAAAAACACCTGCTGATAAAATGTTTGATGGTGAAATAGAATGAACTAAAAACGAAACATTCTGACTTCAATCCCTGTAATTTAGCACAATCTATTAGTATTTCCATCATTCTCTCTCTGCCTGTGATCGTAAAAGCTTTCTGGGGAATGTTAACCATGTCCAGGATTGCTCGGAACATTTTTGTTTATGTTGATGAATGTAAGAAACTGGACAGAGGCTACATTAAGAGTGGATAGAGAACCAACCTTGGAGAACTAATCGTTGGACTTAACTGTCAAATACTTAACTAGTGACCAGGCTATCTGTGGTCCGTTAAATTTCCTGACATTTATACGTGCTAGAATTCAACACTGTGTTGAGCCCCCTACCTTCAGATGCACTCTTGGCCATGTGCTTATAATCACCTTTTTTAAATTTGAGAGAAAAGTGTATGGTTGTTAGGATCTGCACCTTGTTTGGTCACTCTAAGTGTATGCATATAATTAGCATATAGTTCTGTACATTTATTTAACACATTAGTGTGATTTTGTTGTACTTGAGGCTTGATTCCCAGGTACACTGTTACGCTCAGCTGTTGATTCTCTGTTATTTAACCATTTCCTTGATTTATACAAACTGTTTGCACTTGACAAAACATCACACAGAAGATACTGCAAGTAGCTGGAAGTACATACAATTGTCCCAGTAGAACCAGATGATAATGACTCACAACTGGCGTGTGTTGGGTGAGTATAGGCTTTTACAAAGCAGCTCCATATCTTTACATCAAAGTAACATGAAATTATAAATAGGTATTAAACTACAGTCTTTTCATTAAAGTTCACAAAAGTGTGCAAATTTATGACAGAACCCCGTGACCCTGAAAATCAAAGTACGGCTACAAAAAATTAACGAATGAACTGTACGTTTCTCTATAGCCTTTTGTAAATTTAAATTAAACATCTGTTTAAAATCAGCCGCTAGAAGCATTCTGTTTAAAGGCTTGGATTGAAAGCCTGAAGGAAAATGTAAGTTCCGCCTACAGATGCACATTGCTCAAACATCGGGGTGACAGCAACCAGTAGATCGACTCAAGGAAAGTGCTTCAACGTTTACTGTTCCCACTGCGTTTGTGCTCGTTCTAAGCTCTAGATGAAGAAAGCAAGAGCGTCTTTTCCATCAACAGAGTCCACATCATGAGTAGTTTGGGCAGTAAAACTCGAAGGGACATATACTGTCTGCAGATGCTTCCCATTTCTATGTAGAGCAAACTTGCAGTCTACTGGCAGCAAACGTTTTCTCTTCACTCTACATTTTGCAACAACGTCCACATGTGCAATTCTGAACAATTGAATATAAAGCACAGTACGTGTAACAGTAGCAATTACCAATAGAAATGTACTGAAGGAGCCTTTGTGGTCCTCAGGGTGAGTCAGTGGACTCGAAATCTGGGTCAGACTCTGGATTGTACACATAAGGCAGTGCTACATCATGTGTAGTAATTAAAAAAAAAAACATGTCTGCCTGATACGCAGGGTTGACGGAAAGTGCTGTAATGGGTGATAGATCAGAGGTGTAGATTCATAAATATAAATGCATGAAAAAAATATGTATATAACTGGAAAAATAACCCAAGTTAATGTCCATGCCAAGTTCAGCATTGCAAAACTTCAAGCACTATTATTACCTTTTTAAAATGAACCATTCAACGTGAAAACAAAGTGAGAGTAAAAAAAAACATAACTACTAGGTGATGTTTAATACAGGGAGTGCTCAAACAGAGGGACCTGTAGCCTGCTCAGATGAGTCATTTCTGTCTGCTGCCGAGGGTGATCTTACCTGAGCGTGACTAAAGTCTGGGTCTGGCCTGGGCTAGCATCTGTTTTCACTGTGCTTGTCTTGTAATTTCACTCAGGGTGATGTCTTACCTCAAAAAACATTCACATCAACAAACCTGGGCTGAGAGACGGTGAGGAATTAAACACTTAAACAAGGAAAGTAACTAAAATCCTGAGAGAAAATGAGGCACGGGTTTGGCATGAGTAGAACCCTGTTTGTATGTAGTACGACGAAATGCTTTCATGCTTTCACAACTGCCCTGCCTCCGCTTCTTCTGCAGGTGGTACTCGCAGTAGCTAAAACCGCACGAATGGCATCTTTCAGTTCATTTCTTTTTTATTTGATATTAAATCTCTGACAGAGGTGAGAGCCACAGGAAAAGTGGTAGATAGTGTTTATTGAAGAAGTCAGTGCTGAACAAAAGAAAAAACAAGATCTTGAGAGTCCAG